>JAJHUR010119497.1:0-22133 GCA_027495735.1 Lutjanus campechanus
AAGTGGTCCCTTAATTTTTTTTTTCCAGAGCTGTAAATGCACACATGCATGATCTTTATGAAGTAACAAACTGACAATTTTTGTGTTCTCTTTTTATCGGGAAAAGTATCGAAAAGTATCGAAAAGTATCGAAATACATGTTGGTACCGGTATCGATACCAAAATGTTGGTATCGTGACAACACTAATACAGTCATTTTAGTTTTCTGCCTTTTTAGGTTAAAAAGTCAATGTAGTTTTAGGGCTCAGTACTGTATTTCTGGCTATTTCTAGTACCAGTAGTATTAATTGAAAAATATGTCACTACGTGATGAATCTTTATTCAAGAATTATGGCAACAATACCTGTTGCCGACATTGGTGGAATACATTTACTATAACTTTTACTAAACTTAATAAAATGGAAAGTAAATTCATAAAAAAAACAAAATATATATCTCAAACAAAGCTCAACCCCAAAGACAATTCTCAGACTACAATTATCTTAATATATCTGCATAAAAAAGGACACAAAAATGCAGGTATCACTCCAGTAAGTGTGTTAGCAACCAGTGGCATTCACTAAGACTAAATCGGGTGAGTGGCCTACCAGACATGACTTTGGCAGACTGTGGTTTCTATCATATCATCATATTGAGAGCTAATGCATTATTCAGTCCCTGCATTGCTTGAGAGTCAGAATAAGAGTAGAACACCCATTCACACCCATTCGCCTAAGGTCTGATCAGATCGTGGTGCCTACCCTGAATTTTCAGAACTAATTCTGCAGACAGAACGTGACTAGGTATCCCTCCCAGGAAACCCTCACTGGATATATTTTGAAGACTCATCTTGCAGTGGTAATGCATTTCCCCTGTCTCACTGCCTGTCTCTGCTCCTGCAAGAAAGCAATCTAATGAAAAGTGAAAGGAGAAAACATATGCTGAATTTCCCTGCCTCTGAATCAAAACCAATCCCAACTATTGCTACAGATAAGACAAACTTCTAATTGAATTAAAAGTGAAACTGCAGTTTGAACATACAGTATGTAAAATGTAAACTCCAGAGTGGTGTGTATTTTCTGTTATCAATTAATTTAGTTGGCTACACAGGTTTTCAGATTATCACCTGAATATGTGATGAATTATATAAGCCTATTAATTTTAGTGTCCGTATCAATATAAGTATTGATATTAGTTCATGGTAAAAAGACAATAAAATTTATAATGAAATAAAATTACAACCCATTACTGGTTGTCACACAAATCAACAGATAATAAGCAGCTGGACCCCCTGCTTTAAATCTGAGGACATTAGGTGACCCACAGCAGCTCACCTTAAACTTGTAAGCATGTGGTAGCAGAGCTGCTCACACCTCCCATTAGGTGAGAGGTGAGGAACCAATTACCTGGAGATATGTCTTGGGGCCAAAAATATCATTGTCAGCTTGTCACAGTGTGAGAAATGGAGAAAAAAAGAGAACGGTGACAAGTCGTAAGGTAACATGACAGATTGTATTATCTTTTGGTTTCCTCCCCAGATCTGATTGAACCGACGGGACCCATAAGCACAGTATATAGGGCACTATCTCTAACATCACCTAAAACTTTTGTGAAAACCTATTGATCAAAAATGTTTGTTACTTCCCGTGCAGGACTGCCACTTCCCTGGAAAGTGTCAGGTAGATGGGATGCAGCTTTTCTTTGTTAAGAGAACTACAGGTACAACAGAATGGATATTTGGCAACAAGCTGGACATGAACCAAGGTACTTCACTCTTTTGTCTTCTTAACACCAAAATTGTCCTCGTTCCTCACAGCACATAATAGCAATTCACATTTCTGTAGTTAAGCCTGGGGTAAAAAAAATTTTGGCCACTTTGGGTCAGTGGAAACAATTTACAAGCACAACACTGATGTATTATCACCTTTTAAGCTAATATGACGAACCTGTTGGGAAACAGTTTTGGTATTGGCTTCTACCATCCACTCTCCTTTTTGTCTCAAGTAACTCCTGTGAGGAATAAGTGACTAATTTGCTGCTAAATGTTCCACTATCTTCATCAGGTCGTCTTTGTTTATCTGCTGTTTTGTACTGGGCAGTTAGCATACTGTATGTGAGGCTTAAGAGATGAAAACAGCTGCCTGTTGCTGACACAGCTAAAACAATGAGCTAATAGAGGCTAAATTGCACAGTACAACAAAGCCAGGTGGTACTTCTCCTTGGGTATATAAAAATGTTGTTTATAACGGCTTTAAATTTGTCTAGTTTGATTTGACGTTGTGCTGTAATTTTCTTAAACCAATGAATAACTGACCAAACATAAAAGTAGCATTGAGGTATTTTCAAATTACAGAACCGTTTGATAGCAGAAAATGTATAAAATTATTTTAACATCAATAATACACCAGATTGAATCAAACAGTGAGGGCTTGTCTCTGGTTTCACTATTTTGCACTTATGTTCAGCTAATATTCAGGAAAAAGATCCATGGCAGTAAAGGCAAAGATACCATTTCTCTGACAGTAGCTTCAATAGACCATAATGCAATATAGACATAAGACGTGATACAGTTTGAGCAAAGGATATGACTCTTACTTTTTCTCCACTGGAAAATTTTGATCTCTTGCTCTCACTACGACTGTCGCTATTGCTATCACTATCACTCTCCTCACCCACACATAACACCCACAGCTGAGAGCAACAAGTTCACAGGAGGTTGTCAATAGTCTGGGAAATGTTGAAAATCACTAACTGAAAGTAAATTACAACAGTTCATCACAAAATGACTCCTGAAATGCACTGAACATCCCAGATTGATGATATATGACAATGTAAGAGTATCTGAACGTGGAATTATTTTTAGGCTGGGACAGCAAAGGAAAACAGGTCAGCAAGACATGGTTGTCCATTTGATAAATCAGTTACCATGGAGTCTATTAATTCATCCTGCTGAGTCCCAATAATTTATTTTGTTCTATTTTACAAAATATGATAATAGCAGCCATGGCCATTGAAACCAAAAAGCAATGTCACGAACAGGCTTATGCTGTACAGCAAGTAAAAGCTCTAAAGTCAAGTGTCTGTGTGGCCTTGGTGAATACCGAAAATGCTTGCTACTCCCGCAGGCCCCCTGTTATTCCTGCCAGTGTATTTAAAATATGCCCTGCAGTAGGGGAAAGAGATGACTTCACAGCTGCGTAACACTGTGTACAATCAGTGTAAGTCGTGGTGATCTGCTCAGGTAACCATTTCATTTTCACAGGACATAAACTGATAGCAACAGCTGAGACTGACAGCAGGATTTATATCCTGACACTGATATGTACATCATTCTGTATCAGTTTCCCTTGAAATGGAACAGACAGATATGTGTCTGCAGCTGTGTAAAATCCACAAGAGGTACACTTGTATTCTTGACGAGAGGATATGTACTCCTTTTTCAAAGGCAGTGTATTTTATAGTTCACATCTTTATGACAGATAATATGAAGTAAACAGATCTTGGTCTCATGGACGGATGAGACATTGAGATGTAGAAATGACAATGCTGGATGCGTTCATCTCGTCGCTAATTAACAGGACAGCCAATCATACAAAAATGACTAACTCACTTGTCCAAATAATAGTGTGATTGTAATCATGAAATTAATGTAACATCAGAAATTTAGTCTCTTTGCTTGTATTGTTTGTTTTGTTTTTGCTGATGATGACAATGGGCTGTGCTTGAATCTCATTCAGTAAAATGATAGGTCTGTGCATCAAATACAATGGGGAAAAGGTGATAACAGGTGTTTTTGTAAATCTATCTGTCTGTGTTTACTTTGTCACTTTATGTATGCTATAATATAAGCAATATTCTCAAGCTTAATGAAGATGCCACATGAAATTTAGCTCTAATAAGTACTTACTATAGCCACTTTGACAAATTTCTAAAACCACAGAAAACTGCTCAACATTGAGAATATCAGCTTCCTCTCCTTGCAATTTTACATTTGGTGTCAGCAGGTCAGATTTCACAGAAAATGTGCTAGATGGAATTACACCTGTTAACATTAGCATGGAGGCACGCCAATATAACGTCGGATGTTGCAGTGAGAGGATGGGCTTTTTGTGCCTTTATTGTGCTTTTTCTACTTTTCCTCTGCACATATAACTAATGAGTAATGTTCCCACTCTGAATTTGGAAGATGTACAAAATTTGCCTTCTCTTTGTATTAAGTGCATGTGTTTTAAATATTGCAAAGGGGATTTATCACGTTTAGCAAAATGTGTGCAGGTCATAAATCTTTGACTGTATAGCTTATTTGCTTTAATTTTTAAAGACCCAATGCAAAAACTGTATTGGACACTGTGTAGAGCGTGTCTTGGTAGGATATTTTAGAGCAGATAGTGCACATCGGGTCACGCATCTCTTCAACCAGTGTCCCTCGATCGGCTCCTGCTCTTGGTTAATGCTAATTAGGTTTAACTCTCCTTGATATCAGTGAAACATTATTCTTTATTAAATCGTTCTAAGAGCACAAAGAATTAAGAAGAAGAATATGCAGAATGATGAGTTGGAGGAACTAAGGCAGTAAGATTTTCCATCTGTTTTTTTTCTGTTTGCTTTTACCAAGAACAGTAAAGCTACTCATCATGATTAATATTAACCATAGAGATGGAGAAACTGCACTTATTCAAGTAGTCATCTGCATTTGCTAAAAGCGCTCTATTGCATTAAGCAGTATCTCCTGCTTTTAAAACAGGTTCTTGTACAGGGGAGAGCACTTCTCTTCACTGGCTTTATTAAACGAACAGACGTTTGGTGGTTGTGCAAAATAATGAGTGCTTTGAGGCAGGCATATTTTATCATGCACAATAAGACATCTAGATGTTATAGAAACTGTCTTTCTATCAGTCTTGGTCAATGTCCTGTCACAGTGGATTTTTAGTTCTACCAAAGTGTCTGTTGAGGATCGTCTGACTTTGCTGACATGGTCTTTGTTCTGTGGACTTCTATATCAAAACGAGCAGGGGGTAGAGCAGTGCATCTCCCTGATAGGTGAGCCTTTTAACCTCAGCACAATAAAGGAAGGCATCACAATTCAAAGGGCTGCTGTACAGTCTGTACACAGTAATCTGTTCAGTCATGCGTCACTGTCACCCACATTCTCTGTGCCATCACATTTCTGTCTTGTCGTAAATACTTCAATCACAGCATGTCCCCCCTCGAGGAATAGCACTTTCTTGAACCAAAGCGGGGCCAGGGCAGTTTCACATTCCAGCCAACAGCTCATCCATCAGATTGAGCAATAATGGCACCTTCTGTGTCCTTATTAAGAACAGTTTTCATAAGGCACAGAGGACTTGACTTTGTGTGAACAACAACAGTGTATCAAAAGATTCAGTGCCGCGTGGTGTGTGTGTCTGTAAACTCTGTCACATAAAGGACAATTTGAGAATTGTTTTTTAAGTGTGGCAACTGTTGACCATAGACTATATATAAAGATGGACATAGCAAGGTGTGACTTCACCTATTAGTTTGCACTGGGGCTGGTTTGTGGCTTACGGTCAACACATCTTTTCCCTTTGTTGCCAGCACTTTCCAAATAAAGACTGTGGCATGTTTCCTTTTACGCTCTGGAGATGCGCTCTGCTAACTTCAACCAAAGCAAAAGCTCCTTAACAACAGCTAGCTTCGTCTCTCCACAACATCACCACAGAGTGCAGGTAATGTTAATAATTCATTTTAGCACAGCCAGCAGTAATGTCAGTGAATAAATGTAAGCTTGTAACAGTAGCTAATGCATTTAGGGGGGACTTTTGGTTTTTAGCCAACACACAAAAGCAAATTATCTGTTAATTCTTTTTGGCATTGCTGTCTGTATTTGCCAAAATACTTCAGGTACCATTAGTACCACTGGTATCACCTAACAAAATTATTTTCTTTTTTTATTACATGCCTCTTCACTGGAATCTTGGCTTTAAAAACACCTGCTGCACAGTTCTAGAGTGGTCAGTCCCGCTCCTGGTTACACACTATTAATAACATGAATGAGAGATATAAAGTATGTGTGGGAGTAAACAATTTGCTTTAGGTACTTAAAAAAATAAGCATCCATCAGCATCCAATACTTCAGCTGGGTGGTAGCTGGTGCAACAGAAAATGTTTTCAACACTTTCATGTATTATTCTGTAAATTTGATTTACTTTCACATTTAATGAAGTAGTTTGAATTCTAATGTCAAAATTTAGTCCAGCATCTATAACCAATAGTTTCTCACTGATGATAATATGTTAACAAGTTACAGTGGAAGTACAATACAGACACTATAATTTACAAAAGTGCAATAAAGCATCTCTAAGATGCCTCTATAATTTTAATTTACAGAAGCTGTCTCTGTAGCAGTGAATCAGTTGACAACTAGTATAGTGGAGCCAACGTATGTTACACATTTGTGATAGAATATGAAAGCATTATATAATATATTTATGTAAGTGTTATTCTTTCTGTGCATGCCATGAACATTCTTTGACCTTAAGAGGTTATTGACTTCAACAGTCTGTGGTACAACATATTCTCAAGATCACCAAAACAGTGGAATGTCATAGGATGGGGCTCTCAGAAATTACCTATCAAGTAAACATCTGGATTGAATCAAGGACACAGACAAACATAAACAGATGAGACTTTGTAAAAGGAGGTCGCGCATCCTTGCTCTAGCTTTTTATTTGTCGAATAAACTGCTCCTCATATCTGCTAAGTTCCCGTCTGTCTTATCTCTGCATCAGTCCTCATTAGCCACCACATAATTGTTGTCATGAACACACTAGTTGAACTTATATGGCAGACACAAGTCCATAGCAACAGAATCGGCTGTCTGGCTAGCCGCCCAGCTAGTAAACTGCCTTCACACAATAAGAAATGTTCTCCTGTAAAGCATGGAGACTTGCAGAGGCAAAGTGTCACGTACCATGTTATGTCAGCCACCATTAGTCGACTATATGATTAAATGTCACTACCCTCGCTAGTCGGCACCAGAAATATTAGTTGGTTGAACTATTTATCAATATTTTATTTATGTACAAAGTCAGATAACTGTTGCCTCAAAGCTGTTATGCAGCCGTCCTCCGCTAGTCAGGGCTGCAGCTGATGATGTTATCAGCAAGGTGGGACAGATGACATCTTGTAAAACCAGTGTGGTTTGTCAGTATTTTGATATAAAAAAAGTAACATCAGGTTGTCTGTAGGCTGTGTCAGAATATACTGGCATATAATTGCTCATCTGGTGCAGTCCATAATCACATTTAGCACAGGCACGGACATTAACCTGCAAGTATAGCAGACTGATGCACTGTACACTGTCAGCTACCACTGTGTGGTAGCAAATGTCAGCTCATTTGCTCAGGGTAAAAGATGTTGTTTACCTGCAGACTGATCCTGCTTGGTCTGAAAACTTTAAGCATTTAGTGAGTGGTTGTCATATTTTGAAGGATAATGTGCAGTATTCATAATGCATGGCGCTACACATTTTAGTTGTATCTAAAATAATTTCTCCACCACTCCCAACACTCCCTCCACTGTCTGCTCGTTGGCACCTTCCCCTTCAATAGCATCTGACTCACAGTGTCCCCCTCTCCGAAGATCACAACAAGAGACGTTTAGGCTCACCTTATAAGTGGGCCCAAATGTCATAATTAAGACCATAATGTCTTGTGGAAAAAACTTAGTATTTATAGAGAGAGGTCTTTGAATTGGATTCAGTTGGACCCAGGTTTTTTTTTGGAGCCAGCATCTAGTGGCTGTCAGTAGCATTGCACTTTAAGGTGCTTCTGTACTGGCTTTAGTCTGAGACTGTGGTAGTTGCTGCTTGCTGCTGACATCATGTTTATCTTACATAATTTGGAAACATTGAAATAAGCAGTATCATGGTTGCATACACATTGAATGTTACTTAAAATAACTTGGACCCTTGGAATCATCGCTGCACTGTGGTTCAACTTTATTATAAAAGGTTCTGCTTGACAGCATCAAGGCATTATCATTCGGCTCTCGTGTCAGAGCAGTGCGCTACAGATGAATGGCTTTACATACACCAAAAGGTCATCTCCGCTGAGAAAGGATAGGACAGCACTAGGCAAAACTGCACATTCAAAAAAGGACAAAAATAATTATTTGCATAGTCACACTCAGCAAATATAGGAAGAAATCTTTTGTCCACCTTAAGTTGTTACAATGAAGATTGCATACAGTATTAATCAAGTGAAGATTAGGCTGTGTTTTTTTTTTTTTTACATCAGCATGCTCGGCTGCCCTGGCTTCATTATTTAGAGTGCAAAACAAAGATGTTGCCCTCATGTCACTGCTCAATTCAGGAAACATAGAACTGAAGCAATGTCCTCAGGGAAGAGGAGAAGAGACTAGGTAGTGATGGTAAGTACTGTGTCAGAAGAAGAAGAAGAAGAGAAGCATTTGTGTCTAAATCACTCCACACATTGTTTTATTAGACTGTGCTTCAGCGGGGTAACCTCCAAACAAAAAGAGAGTGATAAATCTGAGAGTGAACATGTGACTCATTGGTGTAGTAGCTCTGCCATTAGATCACAGCATGAAATATGTCTGGCCACACTCAGAAATGATTTCACCCAAGGGTGTTGCTGCCTTGCATTATGCTAAATAGTCAAACCAATCAGTGTACCACATGTATGGTCATGCCTGTTGTTGTCATGGAAATTATTTACTGAATTTTATGAAACAGTACAGTCCTATAAACTTCATTTATCTGCTGAGCTTGTAAGGTCATAGAGAAAAGCCTCTGTAGCTTGAAAAAAGTTGTAGATGTTCTTTAACAAAATAGGACACTTTATGTCTTGATGCATTTATGCCTCCCAATTTTAGAGCCCGTTCTGTTGTCCATTACATCCCTTTAGTCTTTCATTTGGAAGAGTGGTCAGATTAAAGGCTAGAGGCCACCTAGAGTGGGAGACTAATAGCAAATGGACAAAATTCTTTTACCTTAAATGACATTTTAATAAGACTTTGGGTTATAAAAGGTATTTTTGTTTGTGCTGTGACTATACCCTTATGTAAAGTCTACTTGTTTTCTCAACAGCATTGGTGTGGCGACATTGACACAATTTCATTTAGTCTACAAAGCCTATTTATCCTCACACCCTGATAAATCAGAATTTGTATTAAACAAAGTCCCAAAATGAGGATTTAAATAAGTGATTTTTCAATTTATTACAATAACGTTTAGCGATTGTTTCCATTCAAAATCTAATAATTAATCCACATAGATAATAAACCCTGTCCTGAGGCCAATAATACATTTCCTCATTCATACTCGATAATCATGCATAGTCACAACTTGAGGAGCCATTTTCCCTCCCCCATGGCAGTTAAGTCACTTTTTGTTTTCCTCTGGGATTAAGTGCTTGGCAGCTTTATTTACATTGAATAATCTGGACCACTGCGCCGTAGCCTCCATAGCACACATTTTCCATCTTTACATGCTTTTGGTCTTTACTAGGTAAACAAGAAAAACTTTGACTTCCCTTGTGGCCTTTATGAGTAGATGAAAAAATGAAGTTAATTAAAGTAAGTAGTCAGTAGTTTCTGCTTGGAAAATGACTTATTGTTTGCTTGTTTACACGCTTCAGGGAGTCCTTTCTGTAGAGTTCTAAATCTACAGAGACAACAGACCTAAATATAAGGAGGGGAAAAGCTCTAGGATGTAATGCTTGTTTTGTCCCCCATGTCCATTAAATCAAAGTATTGTGGTGATTTAATATAGAGTGGTTGACAGAAATATTCACCTTTCATTCCTGTTGTCAACTAATTTATATGAATATATCTTTTCATCTTAATGGTAAGAACAATACATTAATTGTTTCATATATGCAGTTGTCAGATAACATAATGCACCAAATCATTAACTGGTTCAAGGATAGTATGACAGTTTGAAAGAAAGACTGCAGATGATCTTAGTTGTATTTCTTTGGACAAAATTTGATTAAAGAGGTTTCCTATGCTTCGTTAATATCCTTTTTGACTGATAGCTTGCACAGCAGACTGCAGCTTAGTAAGGCAAAGCCTCTTATTTTCTTGTGAATTGCTTGCTCTAGAGTTGATAACCTGCATTAAAATTCATTAGACCACTAACAACGTAAAAATTTGCATAAATTAGTTGTTTTCTTTTCATTTATGTTTGACCAGCAGTGCCTGTTTTAATGCAAAAGCATAGGCGAAAACAT
Organism: Lutjanus campechanus; assembly: GCA_027495735.1. Classification (NCBI taxonomy): domain Eukaryota; kingdom Metazoa; phylum Chordata; class Actinopteri; order Lutjaniformes; family Lutjanidae; genus Lutjanus; species Lutjanus campechanus. The sequence continues at coordinate 10,215 of JAJHUR010119497.1, forward strand.
TTGCATTTTAGGATACATCGCACAAAGCATGTTGCAGGCAAACTGTTCTGAGGTATAAAGATTAAAAGCTGTACAAAAGGGCCATAATATGCTAGGCGTATTTCACAGATATTTTAAAGTTCAGACAATAGACACATCTGTGTTGTGGTGGTGACATGTCATTATCAGTATTTGAAGATGACAGATTAGTTCCCACAGTCTATTGCAATCTTGCAAACAGCTGTGTAAGTTTAACAATGAAGCAAACAGGCAGTTCAATGAAACTGAGAACAGAACAATGTCTTAATTCTGTGAATCAACTATAAAGTAAAGCTCTGTCCACCTACATACATTTTGAGTGTGGGTGTATTGCTGATGGACACTGCTGTCCATCAGTGTCCATGTATACCACCACCACAGCATCACAACTGCATGCACAACAGAAATGAAGGAGTTTCTCAGAGTCAGAGAGAAGTGGCAGAATTGTGGATGATGAGCTATGCAACACTCCCAACAATCCTTGTAAAAAATATTTTGCTTAGTATTTATATTTTTAAATTTGAAATCAACAGCCATGTTCAACTCATTGATGGCACATGCCTTGTATAATTTCCTGTCAGTACTAAACGGTAATTTTACCAGGGGACCTTGGCCCTTGACACAGCTGGTTAAGATTTCACACTAGTGTTTGACTCAGCTCTGCACCCTTGGTTGTAAAAACTCAACATGCATGGATTCAGCTGGAAAAGGTTGCTATGACCTTGTCCACCCTTAAATCTGGTTCATCCTGTTATACTGTTAATATTAATCTTGCGCTGTATTAGATAAGATATTAATCCTCTAATAACTATAATACGTCCTTCCATATGTTCTATTTAACAGCCTGATTCCAATTTAAAAGCTGCATTATAGCATACACTCTTCTTAGTGGTACCTTTTCTTCTGTGTTTTTCCTTTTAGTCAACTGAGGCAGTGGTTCTTTACATGTTTGATAATATCTCAGAGATCATCTAACATTGCTCACAAACCATACCTAAGTAACCATAACTTAAAGTCCTTGTGTTTTTTCTGTTGCCATGTACAAAAATGAAATGAGAAGAAGTTGTAGTAACTCTTTTTCTTTTGATCTTTGTAATATTCTGAGTGGTTAATCCACCATTTTTTTATTATCCCATGAAGGTCCTTCTGTTGTCATAAAGGTCATTTTATATTCATCAGGTATAAATGAAGGGAAAGGTGAAACAGGGAGCACTTTTATGGAATGACTAAACACAGAAATAATACACCTATAAGAGAGAAATACACCAGTATACTTTATGTTAAGCTCTGCTCACCACATATGCCAGTAATCATTCTTCCACTTCACAAAGTCCTCATTTTATCTTGCATTTTTCATCATTGTAGTATGAAAAATGAAAAAGATATCATATTCAGGCCACATTCCTCTATACTGCAGAGATCTGTAAGAGCAGTTTAGTGACCCATGTCCACAAGAACATCATGTTATTGTCTGTCATGGCTCCTCTTGTTCTTATATATATATAAACTTTTTGTGAAGATATTTTTTGTTTCATTGGACAGATGACAGTGAACAAAAACAGAAAATGTGTGTAGAGACAGAAGAGGATGACATGCAATAAAGGTCCTAGGCTTAATTCACATGCGAGACATGACATGGCAGTTACAAGACAACCAGGCCACCCGAATGTCTCTGTTTGTTTTTTTCCTTTTTTCTTTTAGCAACAAATTATATTATGTGGCAGGATTTTACTATGTATTAGGGAGTAGTGAAATGATGTCCTCTACTTCACAACACTGACAGATTACTGACGCATACTGCAGTCCAGTGGAGAGAAACTAGTATAAAAATAGCTGTGGACATCTTATGATGCGTTAAGTTCTGTAAGGTTGACTCCCTTTTTTACTCCCATATTTAGTCACTTTACAGACAATTTTCATAATTTCAGTCCTATTATATAAAATGGCCTGCAGCATAAAGATAGCCTTATGGAACTCTGGTGTTACTATAGTGTCTCTGCTTGTTTACTTAAAGTGCATCAAATGATTGACACAGTTTAATCCAGGCATGCTTAACCATTTGAAGCACGCCCACTTCTGCTGGCAGAAGCTTCTAAGCAAAGCTCTCACATGAGAATTGAAAATGCATATGTAATAAAATTAGTTTCGGACATCATCATTTCTGTGAACAATGAGCGTGAACATCTTGTTTGCCTCTGTGCTTTTTGTTTGTGTATCAATTTCCACAGAGATAACTCGGCAAATAAATTCTAATATTAATAATTATCATGATGTTTTCAGTCTTACCCTAAACTACATATGGACCGAAGTTGAAGAGAGTACTTCTCATTACTTTTGTTAATGGCACTTCAGCACTAATTGAAACAAGTAGTCCTGTTGCTCACTTTGGGCGGGGCTGTTAATGTTATTTGAGGGGAGCAGTGAAGGACACACACAATCTTTGTGATTAGCTTTCATTATTCTAAAAGCTCAAATAGCGTGTACCAAAGCTTACGTAAATGCTGTGTTGAACTACTCGCTCAAAGTAATTTTTTTAATGTCAGGCAAATGGCTCTGTGATTTTGCATTCCGTTAATTCTTCATTCTTAATTTATGAAATGCTACTGCAAATATTTATATGCATTTATCATTTACATTTCACAGATGAGTCTGATGGACTTCTCTTTAGACTTCATTACAGTGACGGCAACAGTAGAATATAAAAGGCATGAAGGATATTGATTTTACTGATGGCTCTTCTTTACATACCCGTGTTTTAAAAGTAATCAGGACTCTTAAAGGACCAGTGTTTAGGATTTTGTGGAATCTTGCTTTGAGGTTGCAGACTGCAAACACCTCGTATCACTTTTTCCTTCCAAGTGTGTAGGAAGTGGCTGCATGGCAGTGCATCATGGTGGCTTGGTGGAAGAGAGCCCATGTCCTCTGTAGGTGTAAACGGCTCATTCTAACAAAGACGTAATTATACACTGATGAAAACATACTTACTTAATTTGTGAAATATTCTGCCAGTGAATCCCTAAAATCTGACACACTGGACCAGATTTTTGCACCATATAAATCTTTTATTGCTTCTTTTGTTCGGTCACTCTTATTTTTTAATTTTATGTGTGGGCTGGACATGTAGCATACTTGGACACGGGGTGTCAAAAACAGTAACATTTTACTTTGCAGATTCTGTATTTTTCATGAACTGTATTTGTTTGGTTTACAAGTCTAGTATTTTTTAAAGAAGGCATCCTGTCAGCTACTTTTTGCCACATGTTATGTTGCCAAGATTTCCTCTGAGCTTTTTCATTGGCTACCATTAGACGCACTATGCAATGTAAATTCATTGCAACAGCATCTTGAGGTCATTTGAACAGCTGCTTATGTAAAGTGCAAAGGACCCTGCTGATGCAATAAGTATTTACTGAAGCACAGAACCACTAACCAAATTTGCTCTCTGCTGGAAATGCAATATGTAACAGTTGTCATTTCCAATTACTCAGACTGAGTAGGTGGCAGGTGATTGACCCTGTAAACATATTTTGTGCCTGAAGACGTGTGAAACCAGCCAAAAACAATGATAATGGGCAGCCTGTAGTGGTCTGCCTCTGTCTCGGCTGTTTCTCCTGCATTGGAATGATCTGTGCTGGTGTGGCACATAGTTTCTGCTTGTTCTCAACTGATCCCACTGGGATGGAAGAGATTTTTCTTAGTTAAATGTTTCATTGTGGGATATCATAGCCAATCTTATGTCTGAAATACAGGGAATCCCTTGTGAACCCACAGTAATATGAGCACTAAAAGTAATAATATTACTAAGTGTGAAAATGTTTGTGCAAGCAGACCTTATTAACATATTGGAAGGATGAATCAGGGTACCCAAAACAGTTTTATGTCTTTGGCAACGATAAATAGAGTACGTCTGTTCTGGCAGTGAATCACTAGGTTTTGTTTTGTGCTTTTAGAAATCAGAAAATGCAGTTTGTTTTCATAATGTTGCCTGCAGAGTGCATTACTGCAGATTTAACCACCTAAAAAGGCCTGCTTCAAGGAATTGGATTGGATTCTAATATAAGGATGATTTCATATCAGGTTGTAGTGGCCTAATTGGATCATGGGATATTTCACTGGTATTGTACAGGGAATCAAACATTCCATATTTCTCAGAAATACTTATCAATAAAAAGAAGACAACGCTTCAAGTTTATGGATGTAATTTACTGAAATAAACTGTTATTGAATGTGATGTACACTGGAAATATCAGATGTCCGGTTACATTTTTGAACATGAGCAGAAAAACTGTCTCAATTCAGGAGATAGAGGGGCATTCATGTTTTGTAGTTGCTAGGGTTATGCAATTTTGTGCATTTTCCTCAAGCAGTGGCTACAAATGTTAACAATCAATTAATCAATTAATCGTTATTAATTAACAAGATACAAAATGCACATGTTTTTCTTAGTTTTAAGTTTTATCTAAACAATTCTAGCAGCACATTAATTATGTGACGCATCAGTTCATGAAGCACAAACAATTTAAATAAACAAGCTCTTGCTCAAATGGCTGCTCTTGTTCTTCTGTCCTTATTTAATAAATGGCTCCAAACAATATCAAATATGGCACAAGGCATGCACAATTTGCAGATAACTATGTTTATGCCTGATAATGCTGAGGCTGGTGGTGAGCCCAGTTCACTGTCCCTTTTTTTCTTACTGTAAAGCATGTTACTGTGATCTTAAGCATAATGATGGTGAAGTACATGTTCATGTGCTGCTGTAATCTCTCATCTCCTGCATTAAATTTGGTGCATCAAATAATGTGCAATAATTATTTTGCTCTTGCTCTGTGTGTTCAGACCTGAGCCCTCCTTATAGATAATTTATCAAATCAAGTGCTTTGGCATCAACTAAGAATTGTGTCTGTGTGCACACAAGTAAACGAGTGCATTCTCTGATACTATTGGCTTTCACACTGTGAAGTTTCCTGATGGCTATCAGGAAACTTGGTGCTCTAATTGATTTGGATCAATTACAGCTGACTCCCGGTTGTCATCAAGAAGAAAAGATCAATATTCTAACTCATGCCAAGAGAGGGCCAAAGCATTTTGCACATAAACTGTCCTGCAGATGTGAAGTATGGCCATGCTGATCATAGTTAGGCCTATATGCTTGTCATATCAGCACTTAACAGGATGCAGCTTAAAACAAAATAATATAGGTCATTCAGATGGATGAGACAAAAAAGCTTTTTTAACTGTGGTGTTATAAATAGCTAATTAATCTCCTTTTTACTTATAAGTCACATATTCATTTCAAGTTAAAAGAAACAAATGTTATTCAGACAGAGACAGTGCTGGCAGATATTTGAAACTTAATTAACAATAATCATTAGAATGACAGCTCGAGAGGTCACAAATCTCCCAAAACTGCTTGAGCTCCAACAACAAATGGAAATCAGAAGTTGTCAGGCTAGAACCTCGGAAGCTATGGCCTTAGGTTTAAACTAGATGAGGATAATGCAGTACAAAACATCAAATACCATCCATTATAGGCCATCCAGAAGAATTTCAGAACACTGAAGCCAAGTGTGCTGCAAACGACCTTGAATGGGCAATGTTGTAATGGATCACTCTCTGTATAAGCAGTCATCTGTGCTCTGCAGATTAACATTAAAAGGACAAAACTGTGCCATTTAGTACTGCGCCATACTGGAGATGACTAACTGACAACACATTACCAATCCTTACTGCTGGGATCTGAGTAGGGGCATCATTCAATTTTTGGCATTTTATATTTGCAACATGAGCACCACTTAGACTGGAACATTAGGAGCCATCACATAGAAGTTGTAAGTGCTGTGTCACCTGGCCATGACCTGGTCCAAACAAACCACCAATCACATTCAGCCTTTCAAACAAGGTGGTCCATTGGATTTAAGAGGTGGTGTCCTCATAATATGCGTAACATTCTGACCTGCCTCCCACTGCCACACAGCTGTATTTTGATTTAGGATATTTTTTCCAAAATGACACAGATGTCAGTCACAGATGTTCTCCAAACCCTTGTAATTATGGCACAAGTCTGTACTATCACAGTTAAAATCATTAGACATTGAACATTGATGTTAAAGTAACACTGCACTTTGGAAATGCTTCCAGCACACCTGAGCCCCACCCCCAAGCTGCTCAGACTGCCTTGTTTTTAGCCTTGCAGTTTCTGGTCAGTTGTGGCCCCTACCACCTGGTTAAGAGGAGTGAGGAGTCAGCAGTATCAAAGTGATATAAAAGTGAACAGAATAGTTTTTTCTAAAATTTGGAAGGTCTTTGAGCATACAGTCATAAATGTGCACAAAAAATATTAGGCTGATGGGTCCAGTCGTGTGCAAGATTAGCTGCGGATAGATACACACACGGACACATGCACATACATGACCGAATATGTGATCCCCTTCAGGCTTTCGCCTGGAAGAGATAATTATCCTACAAATTAAAGCATTAGATTTCTTGTTGCTACAGCTACAGCTGGGTGTCTGTGAAGGTTCTCAGTCATCCAGGTCATGGTATTCGTAGCAAGGTTTGTCGTAGGCAACTGGACTTGATAGAGTTCTTGAAGACATTTCGCCTCTCATCCAAGAAGCTTCTTCAGTTCGGACTGACTGGTTTGGGAGTTCAGTTATTAAACCTCTGTGTGGTCATTAACACCTAGAGGGCCATGTGGCTCAAGTGCCCACCATTCCGCTGTGTGGACCTCGGGTTTCACCTGGGGGGAGGTGTGAATGAGTGGCGTTAAGGTCCCTGCCACCATGTGACTTGTTGGAGTCACATGATCTGTTGGGAGATGGTCATCTCTCAACAGAGGAGGTGGTCTAAGACATAATTTATCTGCCACATACAATGCAGTCTTAAGATCACTCCCCAGGCAGTTGGATTACCCACCCAAAATCATAATAGGACAAACACTCACTGGACCAACAGATGACTTGTCAGACCTCTTACATATATGTTAGAGGTCAGACAAATACATTTCCCCAAATGTTTGAGTGTTTTTTAAACAATGTAGTTGTGCAATTATCTTTATTTGCTCTAATTAGATACATAGATCTGAAAGCAATAAACAATAAGGTGAAGTATCACAAGGGAAGGTAACAAACAATGAATTGTCTATGTGAGTGATAATTATTGTTGCAGTGTTTCCCCGTTGGGCTCTTTACTGTGTGGCACATGCAACAGATGGGGGAGAAAACAGATAACAAGGGATTAATTAAGCCTAATCATATATCATGTAATATACAAATAAGAATATAACATAGCACTTTCCTCATGACATTACTATGCACATATTCATAGAAGTGAGAGAATACTGATACCAGGTTCAGTGATGTCCACCCACATTTCCAAACATGGTTGACTGCAGACAAAGCAGTGTCTCGGAATATTTTGAATAAAATGTTTAGTGATAATTTGAATTGCACTTTATTTTCAAATTGTATTTGAATAAAGCAACTTTTCTGTAGCAACTGTCATGCTTCATGCTTCACCATAGCAGAACAATTTATTTACAACTCAACTTCCTGCCTTACTTGCTGTATGGCTTGACAGTTATTTTAGTTGGTATTAATATGGTATAGATCCTTTTCTGTCACATCAGTATTTGTAGAATTTTCAGTTGACACTGATGTAATTTACAGTAATACAGTTGTGCAAGAATTAAATTTATTACTTTAAATCATACCAAAAAAACTGAAATCATGTCATAGCCTGACTGTCAAGCAGTCACTGGGTACTAGATGTAAAGTCAAGGAGTGAGTGGCCTAACAAGTGAACATGTTCTCACTTACATGAACTCCCACACAGACACACACACTCACTCCTACATACAAACCTCCCACCCTCCCACACAGACAAGCATGCAGTTTCATACAGAATAACAGTCATAACAGGGATTCTATTAGCAATACTGACAGGCTGAAATGTACTTTATACTTTACTAGGGCTGCACGATAACTATTGGTACCGATAATTATTGGCCCGATATTGGAAAAAATTACGCCACACAGATAAGTCAGATAATGACATTTTTTTGCTGATAACTACATCCAATTATAAATAGCCAACATTGCCTTGATTTCGCTCATTTTCAGTCCGCTTGTTTGCCCTGTGTTGCCGGTGCCTGCTGTTGTCACGCGCATAACGTCATGTTGATGCTCCATTCAAAAATAAATATAGCGCCGCCATCACCAGTGTGGGCATTTTTCACTATTTCTGAAAAAGACAACGCAATTCAGTATGCAATAAATGTTCAGCCGAAGTGCCGAGAGGAGATAAAGTCTACCAGTTTCAACACATCCAACCTTATTAGCCACTTGAAAGTTTCACCATCAAAACAACGGTATATGGAGAGAGTATGAGGACGAGAGGACTGCTGTGGCTAACGCTGCACCGCAAGCCAGCAAGGAGTCTGGAGTAGAGATGTTCCCGACGACTAATTTCCCTGAGGATTAAACGCAAAATTTAATTTAGACTAGTCGACTAGTCTAACACCAAGAAAACACACAGAAAGCAGTTAAAATTGAACAAGTTAAAGGTTAAACACTGTCCGTAAAAATACTGTGCATATTAAGGGCCATTTGAAGCTGTTAATCACAGTCAACAATCGCCAAATCGTACTTTAAATGCCTCTGAACTGTGCGCTACTTTGCGCTGTGCAATACAAACATTACACATTAATACAACAACTCGCCAAATGCTTCACCTTTTTCAGACTGAAGAGGATGACAGTGTCTGTGGGTAAACAATCTGGAGCTGACTGTCAGCTGTCAGCCTGCCACACAGTGTGGCTAACATTAGCAATGCTAGCAGCAGCAGCAGCGGCTTCTCCAGGTTTAAGTCTTTGTCTGTACTTAATGTGGTCACATGTTACCCCAGTCGAGTGAATATATGTATCAGCTTATTCTGTCACAGTCTACATTCAACATTATTTCTATTGTCTAGATTAAAACACTACGAAACCACGCTGGTTTTTCGAGCTGTCATCTGTCCGACTTTACTGATATAAACATCCGTGGTTGCCTAGGTGATGGGCGAGAGGGGCTGAACTATATAATGTACTCGCAACACACATTCAAACCCTAATCCATAACAACGTACAGAGTTTTCATTCTGTAAATCTTTTATTTTTGTATGGACAGTGATATTATTTTTGCACTGAGTTTTTGTTCTGTAAAATCTTTTTTATTGAGTGATGCAGCTGAGTGAAGCAATAATAAATAGTTTTTTTTTTTAGTCATAAGTTTTCTTGTTTTTGTTGTGATTACAACACTAGTGATGTATGTTACATTATTTTGATAAGTCAGAGGCAGAGTTATAATGTTAAATTCATCTTTACTCACTACATCTTTGCCTTTCTTTACCTCAGGTGTATATATAAACTATTAAAAATGTTATCGGTTATCGGTATCGGCATCGGTTATGAGAAGTAGGAAGTTATCGGTATCAGTGAGAAAAAACAGTTATCGTGCATCCCTATACTTTACTATACATATATTCAGCAAACAAAAGCAGTGAAAAAAATGTTGCAGTGTGAAATAGGTGGAAAACAAAGCCACTGTACATGAAATGTGTGCAATGATGCCAGCCAGATTGATACAGCATGTTATGAGGATGGTGAAGTAAATCCCTGCCAGTGATGTACGTATGGGTGAAATTAAGTTGAGAGCAGGGCTGACAGGTTTCAGCCATTTAGGATTTTTACCGCTCACATGTATAGATACCACATCCAAGAGGGCTCAACTGTGGTCTTATTTAGGCATCGACAACTGTAAGTGTCTAAACTTTAAGTCTTTGTGCACCATTCAATTTTTGGCATTTTATATTTGCGTGAGCACCATTTAGACTGGAACATTAGGAACCATTGCATAGAAGTTGTAAGTGCTGTGTCACCTGGCCATGACCTGGTCCAGACAAACCACCAATCACATTCAGCCTTTCAAACAAGGTGGTCCATTGGATTTAAGAGGTGGTGTCCTCATAATATGCGTAACATTCTGACCTGCCTCCCACTGCCACACAGCTGTTTTTTGATTTAGGGTGTTTTTTCCAAAATTACACAGATGTCAGTCACAGATGTTCTCCAAACCCTTGTAATTATGACACAAGTCTGTACTATCACAGTTAAAATCATTAGACATCGAACATTGATGTTAAAGTAACATCTACATTTTGGAAATGCTTCCAGCACACCTGAGCCCCACCACCCAGCTGCTAGGACTGCCAGGGCTGACAGGTTTCAGCCATTTAGGATTTCATTTTTGTTTTCCACTGCTCACATGTATAGATATCACATCCAAGAGGGCTAAACTGTGGTCTTATTTAGGCATCAACAACTTCAAGTGTCTAAACTTTAAGTCCTTGTGCATAAAATATTGCTCTATTTATAGTGTTCTTGGGCTGAAATTTAAAATATATTGCACTGATCCCCTGTTCAACAAAGTGTATGTGTTGCTCTCTCCTGACCATGTTTGCAGTGTGATGCTTGTAGTGGTTTGCAAATACAAAACATTGATTAGGTAAGGGCACTTTTTTTTCGGTTACATCATTGTGATGAGCTAACATTGCTAAGCAAGCAAGTGCCAATTAGGTAACAACGTGTAACAGTGAGTGCAGAATTTGAAATGTGCTGGAGCCAACAGTTTTCATTAGAAACAATGAACACTGCCCACAGTGAGGTCTGCAGACTATACCTGGACAATCTGTCTGAAAAAACGTATTGCTTTTTATGTTTTTCAAAATATGCAGGTTGAGGTTCATCCTGTGCATGCTTAGATGTGCAAATATTGAAATACCTGTGTTGACAGATGTTCTGTGTTGTTCTCTGTGTTCTTTAAATATTTACTGGTATTGTGTCAGTTTTCTACAGCCATTACAGTGTTCAGTCACAATCAATTTGCAAATTTATGGAGGTTAATATTCATGCACAGTGTGACTGTATTTAAACACAGAAGAAGAGAGGAACTTTTCATTAATTCCAACCATTATTTTTCAAACAGAATATGCAGATTTTTGATCTCTTATTTGTTAATAGTGTGGGGAGACAGAGCAACTGCTGAAACCCAAATGTTTTCTTGACAGGAAAATGTTGAACTTTAGCCAACTTGCCTCAGCCAAAAATCTTGTTGATCACGTCTTCAAAATTCTATGTGACTCATTGATCATGTTGCTGGGGAAGGGAAGCATTGCAAGATTACATTGCATGGGCAATCTTTTTTTTGCTTCAGCTAAAAGTACAGATTTTTAGCTGTGACCAGCAGCTCTAGGTCACTCGGTCGGTCCATAGGTCATTAAACAAAAATTCGCCACCCTTTGTCGGCCACAGTTTTCGCCCTTGGAGGCTAAAATTTTGCATGGAGGTCAAGTGTGTTTGTGTTTTTGTTCATGCCAATTGGCGAAAAGGGGGCATGCTAATGGGAGTGGCCTATTGCAGAAAGGTGCATAACTTCAGAGTGGATTTACAGACAGTTTTTTTTTAGCCAGCCAAAATATACTATGTATATATACAGCCTTTTTGTGTCATGTATCATACATACATAATAACTAGGTTTGAGTGCTGTTCACATTTGAACCGATACCAGTACCCAGAATTTAGCACCGGTACCCAATGTGAGCTTTTTTTTTGGTAGTTTACGTTCCCTGTAATAAGAAAACTTGAATTTCTTTTATAAAGAAGAAGTATAAACTTAGCATTTTCAACATTGTTTTACATTTTGATTATTATGTTTATTGTTATGTTGTTGTTGTTAGCACCCTATGCTTCATATTCTAATATTTTCCCCATTGATAGTCTGCAATTCACAAACATTGGTTTTGAACAGCAGTTTCAGGTGCAGCCTGTGGCTCAGTGTTGGCTAACGCTTGTAAAATGCT
>JAJHUR010119498.1:0-12500 GCA_027495735.1 Lutjanus campechanus
TAGCTTCAGTACTCCTGCTGCTTCTCCAAACTGGAGGTAATACACTGACTCTGGATAACTACCTCATACAACCACACTTAAAAGATTGGAATTATCCCTTTAATTCCCCAGATCCACTCTGTTTGAACCAAACAGCATCCAGTCGAGTTGGAGCTGAGAACCATGAAGAACTAATGTTCTGTTACTGAGCTCCAAAACGATGCCAAAGATCTTCAAGGTGGTCGACAAAAAATTAAGCGCAGTGTGAAAAACATGCAGGTCAAAAATTACAGACGGAGATGCTGCAACTTCAAACTTCGTTCCACATTTGAAGTTACACAGTGAACGATAAGTTGAGCTAATATAAGCAGAGTTAGCGAGCTAATGCTTAGCTAATGTTAGCATCACAGCTAATTAACATTGTACATCAATGAAGCTGAAACTCACTGTTACATTAAATATAAATAAAGATTGATTGATGATGTTGATTGATTCAACATTTAGGACTTGGAACTTGAGTGCACAGACTTGAGTCTTACTCGTGACTTGTTCCCACCGCTGCCCCTGAAGGTAAAGTCACGTCTAGTTGTGAGTCCTCATCACATGTCACAGCTTGTTATAGCAGTGAGTTCTCTAAAGAGGTAAAAATCTAAACAAATGAACTGTTTTTTAAAGTGTATATTATAAATCTGTGGATGTTCTAGTATAGAGGATGATTTACTTCAACTCTTATAAAATACACATTATTTTAAGTTGATCCTTCCTTTTTGTTGTAACTCTCTGAGGATCCAGACCTCCAGGCTGAGAAGCACCGTCTTAGAAAAGTCGTAATTTCTTTCTTTTTTTCTTCTCTTCATTCTGAACCGAAAGCGTGAAAATCATCTTTAATTCAATTTATTCTTTCTGATTTGGGGGGATTTTCCTTTTCACAACACTCTGACAGACCGTGACCACCAGATTCTCTCCTGCTCAGATCAGATTGGAAGAGACGCTCCGAGGTAGAAGTTTGGGGAAATGCCTTCAGTTCAGCCTGATTGGCTGAGCCTGTGGAAACCACCTGAGAGTCACACACCTGTGAGCAGTCAGGTGGCTGATTAACTTGCAAGTCTGCAACTGCTGCTTGATGAAAGGTAAGAGCTGTGTGGTGTTAACGGAGCGCACAACTGTCATTTCCAGTAAATAAACCACAATGCAGCTGGGCAGCTTTATGAAAGTAACATAAAACTACCTTTAAATCAGGCAGTCTGACAGCTGTCATTAAGTAGAGTGGATGATATCAGCACTAATCAATCATATGAGTCCTACTAAACCCACCTGCAGGTCCGGTAACAGCAGAATGTTTCAGTTTCATTTTTACACATTAAACAGAAAACAACATTTGCATTTATTCTAGTTTCTATGGAACAAATCTAAACCCAATATTAACTCTCTTTGAGCTCTGATTTGGTCTCCACCAACTCCTGAAGAAAAGATCTGTTGCTTCAGCTGCGAAATGCTTCACTTTCTTCAGTCTGTAACTGTGTCTGTCTGCAGGTACAGGTAGTAAAACCACTGTGTAGAAATACTCTGTTACATGTTCACTTTCCTGTATTTTTTTACTTAAAGGACCAGTGTGTAGGATTTAGTGGCATCTTGTGGTGAGCGTGCAGCTTGCAAACACCTTGTCTCTCCTTTTCCAAGAGTGTAGAAAAAAACCTACGATGGCTGAAAAACACAAAAGTCTGCATCAAGAGTCAGTGTTTGGTTTGTCTGTTCTGGGCTTCTGTAGAAACATGGCAGGTCAGCATGGCCACCAAGCAGAGCTGCTCCCTCTGTAGATATAAAAGGCTCATTTTAAGGTAACAAAAACACAATGATCCTTATTTTCAGGTGATTATAAACTAATGAAAACATACCTATGAATATTATTTTCCATTTCTGCCATATTCTGCCAATAAAACCATGTAAATCAGTGGACCTTTCAGTAAAAATACTAAAGTATTAGCATCAAAATATACTTACTTAATTACTTATTTAATAATAATATTGGTCCCATACAGTCCCTCCCTCCCCTCCAGTGTACCACAAGTCGACCTTATTTCAGAAAAACAATAATGAACTGTAGTGAATGGTAAAAAAAATAATTTTTTGATCACACAAACTACACATTTAATGTTTGTCAGTTTAAAAGATATTTTTCAAAGTCAAAAAAGTCTCAGTTTGTCATAAAAATGTTAAAAGTGTCAGACTGTGAAGATACGTAGTTACAAAGACTACACACCCAGAACATTAGCTCAGTGTTTGTGTACCAGGATGTAGTCACATGACCAGCAGGTCTGTCTCCTTCTGTCTCTTCTCAGGTGATAAAAGGACCAGGAGTCACTGATGAAACACTTCAGGTAAGATAACATCACCAGTGACAGTGATGCTGGTTGTTGGTGACATCTGCTGCACGAGACGACAGATGTAGTTCACTGAGCGCTGTCACACAAAACTGAACTAAACAACAACAAACTGCAACTTTCTTGACTTAATTTTCTTTTAAATTGACAATATGTGTCATTTCTGGCAAAACTCAAACGGGAACAAAGAATCATTTGTATTTTTTCTAATCTGAATCTGCACAGAAACTAAAGCTGTCAGATAAACGTAGAGGAGCAGAAGTTTGAAGCTGCAGAAATGGAAACACTCAAGTAAAGTACGAGCACCTCAAAACTGAACTGAAGTCCAGGACTTGATGTTCCTCAGTACTGTGAGAGGTCACATTTAAGATGCCATGTTCTTCTGTGGGCTGAGACACTTTTAACCAGTGACATAAGGTGGTTATAATGGGCCCCTGTGCAAACTGGCATCGTCTCGTCACATGATCAAATAAAGACTTGACACCAACAGTGGCGTACACATTACCCAGCAATCATCACTGCATATCTGTTTATGACAAAAACACCAAAAAAAAAAACCAAAATTATTAATTTAATTTAATATTCTTATTGTTTATTTAGCACATACTTTTGTTGTATATTGTGACTGATTATTTTTAAGTAAACCAGGATGGAAATCAGTTTTTTAAAGGAATATGTAGAAAATACACAGACATGTTTCTGAGGTGGTAATCTGAATCACTCACAGGGGCCCGTTCTCCACCTCACACACTGTTGGAGGGCCCCGTCTCTCTGCGGCCCCCCACCCCCGGCCCATGGGCCCCAGTGTGACCACACTACACCCCTGGTTTTAAACACTTCACCATTTGTTAATGCGATAATCCAAAAATAACGGAAAGTAATCAAGTTACATTACTTTAATATTGTAATACTTGTATAACGTTACTGACTACGTTTTTTAAGAGGTAATTAGTAACTGTATTGGAATACATTTTTAAAGTAGCCCTCCCAACTCTGATGATGGTTTTATATATAGTTCAGTTTTATGAGCAGATCTAAAACATGATGCTCCTGAAACAAATAGTCAAAATATGCCAGTGTTGTTTATTTATCTGGTCTTTACAGTTTCCAAACATTTATCTTCACTAATTAACACGATGCTGCCTGCTCTGTTTGCTGTGTTTCTTGTTTTTTTGCTCTTGATTAATAAATGTATTGATAGATTTTGAAATAACAGCCTTATGTTGCCTCTATGAAATGATAACAACCGTATAAACTGTCCATAGTAGTTTAGTAAGACAATTTTCATGATAATGCCAAAATAAACTGATCTAAATCTATGAAACTATGAAAGTGACATTTTTAAGATACAGGTTTGGGGGCCCCTGGTGGCCCTTAGCAGCTTTATTCACTCTGAACCCTATTTTATCTGTATACATGTAAAATTATGGATTCATCTGGTGCAGAACTTCTTTATATTCTTGTTGTGCGACGGCTCAGCCTGCAGATCTCTGTGGGCAGATCTGTGGACAGACTGACTGGCACGACTGATGGTTGATTTAATTGGTGGGAGACCGCAGGACAGTCAGAGTGGGTTTATCAACACACAACCAGTGATAACAGCAGAGTGTGTGTGAGTGTGTGTGTGTGTCTCCTCCTGCACAGACACACACACTCACACACACTCACACAGTCATTAGTCTGTGAGGGGAACAGAAACAGGCCAAAGCAGGGTGTTGATGGTGCTGATGGTGATGTTTCTGTTGGAGGTGGGGGTGAGGAGGGGTGAGGAAGAGGAGGAGGAGGAGGAGGAGGAGGAGGGTGGGGGCCTGTGAAACGTCAGACAACATAAAGGCTCTGCCACGTAATTACGCCTCTCTTTCATTTAGTGAAGAGAGAGAGAGGTAGAGAGACTATAGGGCTCTGTCGCCTCCTCCGTCCTGCCTCCTCGCGTCTTGCTGCCGCTCAGCGAAGTTTTGCGCACACACGGCGGAGTTTTACGCATCTGGTCGTCATCAGGAGCAGCAGCAGCAGCTCTTCTCTTCCTGCTCAGATTCAGATGCGACTCCACCAGAGTGGAAGAGTTTCTTCTTCTCCTCCTCCTCAGAGGACTTCTCTGATTCTCTGCAAAAAACTTCTTTAAAGGGACAAACTGATGTTTTTTCTGGTTCTCTGTTGACGCGCGGCTGGATGGATGTTCTGTAGGAGTTTGATCGAGGAGAAACTTTGCTGAAGTTTGGTTTGTGGATGTGAACAGACCCGCTCTCTGCTCGGAAGAACCGAGTCTGTCTCCGGCTGGCGGGATCCTGGACGCGCTGCTGGTTCTGCATGCACGGATCTGCTTCTGCTTCTTCTTTTTCTTCTCTTTCTTCTTCTTGACGCGCTGTTTTTTTCCGCTGTTCCCCTCTTGCGTCATGACTTCTAGCTATGCACATGTAATGGACAGGCAAGCCTCGATATCAAACCGCCTGGAGAGCCCGATCACGTCGAACCTGGACAACCTGCAAGCCAAAAAGAACTTCTCGGTGAGCCACCTGTTGGATCTGGAAGAGGCCGGGGAAATGGTGGGCAGCCAGGCGGACGAGAGCGTCGGGGAGGCGGGGAGGAGTATGCTGGAGTCCCCGGGGCTGACTAGCGGGAGCGACACGACCCAGCAGGAGAGTAAGTGAAAAGCAGACCGAACCCGAACAGGCCGGACTGAGGAACAGAGATCCAAAACTACTTTTCAATCATGTGACCAAAATATTTAAAATCCTCGTTAGTACCGACGTGAAAACACGTTCATCTCTGGAAAACAGCGCAGATTTCACGCACATGTCGCTCTAATGACCATCTGAAAACTAAACTCATTTGTTTTCATTATGTTGTGGCGCGTGTCCGCGTGCGGGGCGCATGAATGGAGCTGTGCGCAGAGCAGCAGCGCGCATGGAAGGAATCCTTTAGTGAGTTTTGGCAATGCATCATCCCTGACGGCCTCCCCCTCAAAACGGCCATTAATTTACCATTAACACTTTGATGTCAGTGAGGTATGGTGATGTTGGTGGACATGGTCAGTGAAGTAACCTCGCAAGTCAAACTCAGGGCTAATAAATCTCTTTGACCTCAATGAGGCCACATTTTGTTTTTGATCTTTTTATTTAAGAGAAAACAAATGATGTACATTTATTTTGAAAATACTTTGAGTTAGTCACGCGATGCTTTCACGCATATGTGATGGTTTGATGATCAACATCTGCAGTAATTTATCACAAAAAATGATAAAGGTTAAGTTTTTCCCACCGCCGCTCAGCCCTCCGTGCGTGCGTAAAAATGAGGCCGAGTTTGGTGAACTTAGAAGCGGGCACTGCTCGCTGAGCTGCCGCTGACGGTCCAGCCTGAAAATCAGCACTTTTATGTCCAACTTTACTGTTTAAAAAGTTCCCGCTGCGTGCAGGGTAGTTGACTAAAACTCGGTGATAAACTCGGTGAAAGCGCAGAAACCTCTCCTGCGCACCGTTGAGAGAGTAAATAAACGCTCCCTCCTTCCTCCTCCACCTCCACCTCCTCCTCCTCCTCTTCCTCCGCTCAGAGGGCCATTACGAAGGCTGACAGAAACGTTATAGGCTTTAATGAGTGTTATTGTTATTTTTCTTAAGAAAAGGCTAAAAAATCGGAGAGAAATATGCGGGAGGAAGTGCTCAGGTCACGTCGTTAATTCTCGGTTATTTTCGGCTGTCAAACACTCTCAGAATATCGGAGCCTAATCATTTGTCATAATTAGCGCGCGTGTCTTCGCTGCAACAATTAAGGAATCAAATAACAGCAGATCACCGGATCTTATTTCATTTAGAGAGAATTTTATTTTTTTTTAAAACAGCGAGAGGAATTAGTTATTAATCAGAAAACAAATATTGATTTGATGACTCGAAACATTTGTGGTGATTTAATGCGGATGAAAGCGAGTTTTACCAGATTAACTCAAGATTCTGATTTAAAAAAAACATGGAATTCACATTTTATTTTCCGATTTACAGACAGAAACGTGAACGCAACAGTTGGTCTGAATGATGCCGATATTTTTAATACATTTTACAAATTACCATAATTATCACCCAAAACACATTATGGGAATATTTCCCCAATAAAACTAAACTTCATAGTAAAAATATGAAAAATTTAAACGTAGTTCTGTTTGATTATTTTAACCTTTCCTCCTCCTCTGGTGAATGAGTTCTGGCAGGAGGACCAACCGACTTTCACTAATAAGATCAGTCTAATAATCACACGTGTTGGCCACACTCGTAGCTGCAGGGTGATGATGATGAGGATGATGATGATGATGATGGTAATGATGATGGTGACGGGAATGGCTTTGATTTGCTGTTTTAATGTCACCCTGCAGACTTTAATTAAAAGCTTTCCGAGGCCAAACCGCCGCGCAGGAACTGAGCGACTATTAAAAGAAAGTCACAGCTCCCTCTTTGGGAAAACAAATATTTAGATTTTATATGTTTTTATATTTTTATCCACTTGAAATAAAACTAGTAAATAATATAATCTCATTTTAAGATACATTTTTAAAAAACTATTTTTACTTTCACTTTTTATATTTACAAAAACAGTATCGACCTCCGCCTGCTTTACTTTTCTCTGCTAAATAGAATAAATAATAATTAAATGAACTCAGAGTAATAAAATATATTCAGTATTTCTCTTTTCTCATGTGATCTAATTAACGCTCTTCTCTGCAGCCATCAGCATCTTAAATTATCGCTGAGAAGTCGTTTAAAACTCAACAGCCTGGTCATAATCAATCATATTTAATTATTTCTCTTGTATCAAACAGACCTCGTGCTGTTTCTCCGGTTGTAACGTCATGAGACGGGCGGGCGGACTAATGAAGTGCGTCATGATTTTCATTTGAAGCTCCAGCCTGTAAAACGGATGGTTTTAAGGGTTTTTTCAGGGGAAACTATGCGCGGTCGCTGGTCAGCCATGTGCGGCTTCCATCAGAGTTTACAGCCGCAAGTTTACTGAGTCCGACTCCTCAAGAATCCCGCCTCACTGCAGCCTGGTGTTTTTACTCCATTTACCAAAAGAGCCCAGAACTGTGCAGCCTGCAGCCTCACAGCTGCTGCAATGATTTATCATAAACTAAAGGAGACGTTTGGTGCCACAGAGGATTTTAGATTCTGCTGTTTCACTGAAGTAACTTCGTATAAATTATGTAAATATTGTGTTTTTTAGGTAAAGAAAGAATTTTCTGCACATAGACTCCATTATAGATAAATGTAGGGCTGCAACTAACAATCATTTTCATTGTCAAATACTTTGTCGATCATTTTCTCAATTAATTGTTTAGTGATTTGGTATAAAATGTCAGAAAAGATGAGGTCCTGAAATTGTTTTGTCCACAACTTAAAGATGTTCAGTTTACTGTCAAGAAAAACAGAAAATATTCACATTTAAGAAGCTGAAATCAGAGAATTAAAAAAAAAAAATACTCAAAATAGTTGGCAATAAATTTAATAGTTGACAACTAATCAATTAATCATTGCAGCTCTGGATAAATATAAATAAAAATAATACGACATCACGTTCAGAAGAATATATAGTAAAAAAAAAAAAAAAGTTAGTAAAGTTTATTTCTGGAGAACATTTAAAAACAGCTGAAGCTGAACAAAATAGAGAAAAGTAAGTAAAAACAACAACAACAACAACAAAGAGAAACATAACAATGGCAACAATAAACGACACGAGACAAAAACAGAATTATTGACACGACAGACTGAGAGATTATTCAGCAAAAAACACCAAAGACAGTAAATATATATAAATTAAATAAAATACAAAAATATCAACCGTTAAAATGTTCACCTGTCTGACAGATGGTGTGTTTACTTTGCAGATTTAGATTTTACACACAAAACATAATAAATGTATAAAATGTTGTTGTTTTTTTGGACCCCGGGGGGGTCAGGACCCCCACAGAGGGTCAGAAAGATAAACTCTGAAAGGTCACAAAGTGATTAACGGGATTAGGAAGAAGAAGAAGAAAAAATCTACTTAGCCTAAGTCTGTTTATTTTTTTTTAGGATTTAAAAAAATGTATTTATTAATTTTCAGTTTTAATCTAAAGACAAGAAAAAGAGAAAAAAGAAAAAAGCACAACACAGAAACAAAAGATATCTCTCTGTCACACAACAAGCAGCAAAGACAAATAAAACAAATCTTAGCTTTTTACCTGTGAGGAGTGAAACTCACTCCTCAGTTAATCTGCTCACAGAGAATCGACTGTGTGCAGATTCATCTCATTAAAAGTTCAAAGGTCAAAAAGATTTGATCAACTTCCCAACTGAGCTGCAGCTGATAAAACCTGCAGAATCTGCACAGCAATAAAGAAATGCAGAGAAGCATTTTTCACTTTAGGTATTAACGTACATTTTACTGCAGTAAACGGCACAATTCTGAGTAATTTTTTTTATTATGACATTGATACTTTGACTGAGGTTAAAGGTCGGAGTTCTGCTGTAAATGTGCATTAAGATGTAAAAGGTGAATCAACTCAAACACGTCCTGAGATCAACGTGAAAGATCACGAGATGATTCAATTCAGATACATTTTACTTTACTTCATTCAAAATGATATTCTTTAAAAAAAAAAATCATTATTCTGGTGAAATGTTGAACTGATCAGGCCTGTAAAAAAAAACTTCAAATTAAATAATGTCAGATGTGACTTTCTGGTCAAAAACTAAACTGCGTTTAACTCATTAATGTCCACAGTGGAATTTTATCAATTTCCTTTACAGGACTGAAAGTGCTGACTGGGACAGATGCACTGAAATATGTTAAACTGGTTCCAGTACAAGGCTACATCACAAAGTCCTTTTTTCACCTTTAGTTCTTCAGTGAAAAATGATAAAATTAGTTTCAGATAGTAAATATTGGTTATTTTATGGGCTCAGGGATCTGAGATGAGCAGGTCAGACTCTCAGCTGTCATCTGATTGGCTGAGACTGAAGGGAGGAAGTGTTTCTCTAATTAGACAACATGGTGACAACAAAACAAACACACTGCAGCATCTGCTGCAGGACCGAGTGTGAGACGCTCACCGAGGGGTGTGTGTGTGTGTGTGTGTGTGTGTCTGCAGAGGTAGAAGCACTCAAACCCGTTCAGAGAGTTTTACTCGTGTACAGAAGCGTCGTGGTGTCTGAGTGCAGCTGAACGTGTGGCGTCACCGGTTCGAGTCCGGCTGAGGATCTTTGTTCCGTCTCCCCTGTTTTAAATGTCAAAGCTGAACTTTAACTTTCAGTCTAACTATGAGAATTAAAATGTACTTTAAAATGTTAAAATGATCATGAAATACAGTTATTTATTATAAGAGTGTTGTGATAATAAAGTCCCACATTTTGGAAATAAGTTGGACATAAAAGGTTTTTTCGCTGGACTATAACCTTCTATCTCCAAGTTTTCGAGCAGACACTTTAAGTTTTTTGATTTAAATATTTTAGACTCTACTGAGCAAACTCCATCTGCTGAGGAAGGCCATGAGATGCAGTAAACTGCAGTTTCTGAGGTCCAGACTGAACTCTGAGTTTCATTCTTGGATCACGCTTAATGAGGCTGTTTTTATCATTTCCTGGAGTGTCGACATTTTGGAGATTTTCACCTGAACAAAACAAACGTTTCCAGCAGTGACGAAGAGGGATTCAAACCTTTAACTGCACTGAAAGTATCAACTTCACAGTG
Organism: Lutjanus campechanus; assembly: GCA_027495735.1. Lineage (NCBI taxonomy): Eukaryota > Metazoa > Chordata > Actinopteri > Lutjaniformes > Lutjanidae > Lutjanus > Lutjanus campechanus. Next base: position 10,071 of record JAJHUR010119498.1, read on the forward strand.
AAAAACTCCTTTACAAGTGCAAGAATATTCTGCTGAGATAAACAGGAAACACAGAATCAGATGATTCTCTGCAGAGTTCAGTTCATTTATGGCTAAAACACAATACTGCATTATTTTAATAAACATATTGATAAATTTCTGAAAAGGATTAGTTTAGAAAAGGATTAGTTTAACTGTACAATGTCCAATTCAACCAATTTAATTAGTTTTTAGACCAGATTGATGAACAAGAAAAAAAAAGAAGCATTTTGAACGGATATGAACACAAAATAACAAACTGTAAATAAATTCAGGGAGGTCACATTTATCTAAAAAGGCTCATAAAAGACATCAAAACATGTGAGTTTTCATCAGAACGCTTCAGTTTTTAACAAACAGCTTTTTACTCCATTTATCTTCCACTGTTATTATCATATAATGCAAAGAAATACAACTTTAGTTCAACTCAAAAATCAAAAAACTTAAGATGACAAGAATGACTAGAGAGATATATTGATAGATGTAAAAAAGAAAGTAAACAATAGAAATATCAAAGTTATGTTATATCAGAAAAACAAAAGAAAAAAAGAAAGAAGAAAAAATCTGCACCTGTCCAAGAAGTTTACTGAAGGACCAAAATACCCCCAAACAAAATATATATAATATATATAAAATTATACAACGTCAGAATTTTTATACTGTTTTGTTTTTTTTCAGTCTAAAAGTGTCTTTGAGCTGCAACACGGACGTTTTGCAGAAATGTTGAATATTTGATATTTTGGAGATTTTTACAGGACAACAGGCAGTTTTATATTCACTCACATGCCACTTTATTAGGTTCACCTGTACAGTCTGATGTAATTCAGTACAGCAGCCCTTCATAACAATATGGCTTATAAATAATATCTTAATTTTTTTGTCTGTTCCGTGATTTACAATATAAATACTGACACACACATTTTCTCTAAAATAACATACTTCAGATTCTCAGATAGTGAAGCTCTTACAGAATATGATGCATATATAAAGTATATCAAATTATTTATCACCTTCATTACAACATTGGAACAGATGACGGTTGGTGTTTTCACAGAATATTGACACAATGACATTTTTGATAAATAATCATCAGTAATAATGACGAAGTCATTAAAGGCAAATAATAAAACAGCTGGAACAGCTGGTAAAAAAATGACATCACTTCACTGACTGCAGCTTCTAAAAGCAGGAAAAGTCACTTTTGACTCTGAAATCTGAGACAATATCTAAAGTCATGTCACATTACTGATATAATGTTGATATATTTTCCCGCTCTACCATAACTTTATTTCTTTTAAAACTTTATAATGTTCACGTTTTGCTGTTTATTACCGAGGTCACAGTTAAACTGGATCATTTTTTAAACTGGGAGGAGTTTCTCATTTTTTTGTCCTCCATGTTTACATACACGAGGGGAGCAGAATATCAGAAACACCTCTGATTATAATAGATAGATTGATAAAGTTATGTTACAGCAGCAGGTCATCAGACATCATATATAGGTCATATAAATATACATGAAGACACCAAAAGAGGAAAATAGAAAAATCCTCCTCAAACACACATTTAACAAAATGAAAATAATTGACTACAGTTTAAGAAAATCCTCGACATTCTGTATAAATATTAAGATAAATATCTGAGAGAACAAAAAATATATAGAGGAACAAACTATACCAAAATCTAAAAAAAAGATCCAGAAATACAGTAAACCAAAAAATATTTAAAAAATGCAAAGAATAGGATGAGATTTTATACACGTAAGACAGGTTTGCAGTGAGGTGGGGTCGGAGAAAAGATGTGCAACATATCTAAAGATGATCCAGTCCAGTACAACAGCAGCACCACCAAATATGACCTCAGTATAAAACGTATAATGTAACTCCTATATGACAGCGTCAAAAACATTACAGGCATCATAAAGTGGATTTTACGGCAGAGCGGTTGTGTTGGACTGCATCAGATCATACAGGTGTACCTAATAAAGTGGACACTGGGTGTGTGTTGAATTTAAAATCTGAATCTGCCAAATAAAAACTCTCTCAACACCGAAACACTTGAATAAAGAGGCAGAGGCTCTGAACATCAGTGTGTAGTTGTGTGTGTGAGTGTGTGTGTGTAGTGTGTGTGTGTGTGTGTGTGTGTGTAGTGTGTGTGTGGGGGGTGTAATTAGGCAGGAACACGGATGATCACAGTCGTTTTTTCGATGTGAAAGTGTTATTTTGTGGTCTTGTTTTGGAGCCACAACACACAAACACTGACTCGAGCCTGAACTCAACATGCTGACTCGGAGGTGAAGGTGTCAGCCTGGATTATATATATTTATCTTTGTTTTCCCCGAACGTGTGTCTGTTTGTGTGATAATTAGGCTGCAGGCCCGTTGGAAGAAGTGATTGGATTTTGGTGCAGATA
>JAJHUR010119499.1:0-14773 GCA_027495735.1 Lutjanus campechanus
CCATCTAACATCACAGCATTTTTTGTACAGTGTTTGCAAAGTGTATTATAACCACAAAGACAAAAACGCAGGTTTGCTAACATGGTGAAATTGTCTGTAGTGAGACACAGGTTGAAATGCTATCCTTATCTACAAACCCAGTCACTGTAATGTCAGTTTCGTAAACATGTAACATTACAGCGGACCTAAACAGCCAACGATTACTATTTTTTTTTACTCCGTTGTGTTTGTCAGATATACATGTAGTGAGTGGTGTTTCCACTGTTTGTCCTGCCCCGCAGCCCTAGACAGGAAGTAAACAGAAATCAGCTGTTTCCAAACTAGCCTCCCCTTAAAAGGAGTCGTAGTTAGCCAGGTGAGCGCTGCCTCGCTGTTTCCTGACCTTGTTACTGCTGTCGAAGGGTATGGGGCACCCCATAGAAGGGTGAACATCAGACTAAGGTATGTTTTTCCCTGGTTTCTGTGTAGAGGTGTTTGTATGTTGACTGAATAGGATGTCGCTGGCCTCTTGCAGGTGCTGTTTGCGGGCCTTCTAGAGCCGGCTGGTGTTAGCGCTAGCCTCCCCTACACACACATACAGCATACACATAGGCCGACAAGTGCGGCGTGCTTATGTGCCCTGGTCGCATGTAACTTGGAGCTTAAAGGTATGCCCTTCTCATACGGTAACTATGGTTCATGTACAGATTGTGAGTACTGACGTGCACTTCTCATAATAGGAACAAAGTAACATGGCGATGGCTTCCGGATGATTTAGCCCCCTGGTATTGGTCTGAGGTAACGCAATATAGCTCCTAGAAGGCCAGTTTACCCACCGTTGTTCACATCTGAAGTTAATCTTGTGTTTTTCTTTGTTTTTATCAGGAGGAGCTCTGTTGCTACTGCTGTTTTTGTCCCTTAATGATTTGTTGTATAATTTGTCTAGGTGTTTATTTCTCGTAATTTGTACTCGATTTTGTGTGTAAGTAGTTTCTCTTTTTGATCTTATTTTGTTAGTTAAGTTACTTTTGTGTTACTGTAACAGTGGCCTAAGTCATATCCCATTGACTGGTGGTCAAAGTGTTTCTTTTACTCTTCTTTTGCTAAACCAACAGCTTGAAAGTCTGTATCTCTGGGTTCGTGCTAGCAGCAGGCTGGTCGGGTTGTTAGTCCCTATGGGTGTGGGTGATTGGGTGGAGGGCTCACCTTTTCCTCCGGTTTGTCCTGCATGCCTTTCATTGTGTTTCTAACCCGTGTGCTATTCTTCTAACAGTGTGCGTGAGTGTAATTTTTTACTGATATAGGCTGGGGGGCTCAACCTAAAAAAGATTGAGCCCCCCCCCAGTCCTCAACCTTTTTTAGGTTGTTAGTCCTCAACCTTTTTTAGGTTGAGCCCCCCAGTCCTCGGATGAGTTTCACCTGTCAGAGGGCGATAACATTAGTTTAAGCGAAGCAATCTTTTGCAGTGTGTCCAAAAGCCCCTGGATACCCCAGCAGAGGCAGAGGGACAGACCACAAACATAATGCTCCCTACACATAGCTCTTCCTGTAGGCAGCAGATATTACAGTCAGGACAGACAGAGAATAAATAAACATCTACAACATTACATTCAGGAACAATTCATCATTTAGTCCCTTTGGTGACAATGTCTGTAACGTAAAGATCCAGAACGCTTCCCTTCTTTTTAGAAAGGACTGTAATATCTGCTGCCTACAGGAAGAGCTATGTGTAGGGAGCATTATATTTGCGGTCTGTCCCTCTGCCTCTGCTGGGGTATCCTGGGGCTTTTGGACACACTGCAAAAGATTGCTTTGCTTAAACTTTTGTTTGTCCCCCCCCTCCTTCTTAAAAAAAATGTTTGATTATTTACTGTTATTTACTGTTGTTTGTATACCTAAAAATTCTAAAAAATTGGTTTTAAATAACTGGCATGGTTGCCCCTATTTATACAGTTTCAATTTTTTCATTGTTAGGGATTATAGTGTTTTGTCTTTATAAAAATATATAAACAATTTTTTTTCATATCATGTAAAACTCTGTGATGTACCTGTTAATTGAATGTTATCGCTCTCTGACAGGTGAAACTCATCCGAGGACTGGGGGGCTCAACCTTTTTTAGGTTGAGCCCCCCAGTCCTTGGATTGGTCAGCTGCACCCACCGGGGATGTATATATTTGTAGGGCAGAGATGTTGCCTGATATGTCTGATGAAGGTCACACCGACCGAAACGTTACGCCAATAAATCTATGACTGATGCCCCGTTTACACGTACACGGCTATTTTTAGAAACGGACATTTCACCCTCTCCGTTTTCAAAAATAATTCCGTGCACACGTATCCGTTTACAGAAAACTTTGCGTTTACACGAACCCGTGTATATCTGCTGCGAATCCATGATCACCATGGCAACATGTAAACATAGGTCGCACTTTTGACGCGAGTGCAAGTTCTGTCGCATACTGTGACGCCTACTGCCTGCGTTTTCTCCGTTTTGCTCCGTTTACATGCAAACGTGCAACCGGAGTTTTCCAAGATCTCCACTCTGGCTGGAGTTTTAAAAAAGCATCGTTTTCAGAGGCGAATTCTCCGTTTGCGTGTAAACGAAGGGTGCAAACGAAGGGATATTTCTCTGTTTCTAAAAATAACCGTGTACGTGTAAACGGGGCAGGAACCTGTGCGGGAACCTTTCTTTGATTTTGTGGACACGTTTTGGGTTACGCCCTCTTCCTACGCACCTGTGCCTTCAGGTGTGCTGAGATTTTGCATTCACCCTTGTCTATAGAAAGAAAAACTCAATACAAGAACATGTTTATTAAACCAAAACATTTACATACTCTGTAAATTATCTTGTATTTATGTTGTAATATATCTACAATGTACATTTTGCTATTGTGCAGTTGATGAAGTTGTGTCACTGTTGAGGAGTATATAGTAAAGTAAGAAAAGTTTTTTAATTGCATGTAGTTGGTTTGATTATGATTTGTCTTATGTCTGGTTTGCTTCAGCTATGAGAAAGACACCAAGATGTCCACACCATACAAAGCCACAACATCCCAAGAATTACGCCCTCCACCTGTGTCAAGCATTGGCTCTCAGTGTTTGTCAGAAAGGTTGAGGTAAGCTGTTTCAGTCATATCAGTGCTTCCCCTACCCTGGTCCTCAGGACTCACTGCCCTCCATGTTTTAGAAGTTTCTCTGCTCCATCACACCTGATTCAAATGATCAGCTCGTTATCAGGCTTCTGCAGGGGCTTCATGACGAGCTGATCATTTGAATCAGGTGTGTTGGAGCAGAGAAACTTCTAAAACATGCAGGGAAGTGAGTCCTGCAATTTGCTTTTGATTTCTCTGTTAGTTACTGCTTTAACCTCATAATGTCTTGTTATATAGTCTATAGTGTTTATTACAACAGAACATGAAAACTTAATTTATTTTTGGCAGAGAGGACTTTAACATTGAAGGAGTGGATGAGCTTCAGGACAGCACGTTGTCTGCTATTGAGCAGTTGGAAGCCAGGTATGTTCACCCCTTGAGCTCATTATTTTTCCTGAATCTACCTTTTTTTTTATTTTGGTGTGATGATTTTCTTTGGACAAACGATATTTTATATGCAGAGGTTGAGTTCCCACATTGAAAGCCCCAGACATGAACCCACTGACATCCTGTGTATTTCTTCATCACCACCTAGACTGGAAGCATAGCAATTATTTGTAATAATGAGCAATATTTATTTCATATTCAAGTTATCTGTGGCTTCTCAAGCATAGATATGACTGCCTGTTCAGTGTACTAACAACATAAAATTATACCCCAATATTCTTCGCACTACCCTTTCAGTATGTCATCGGTTGATCTAAATGAGGGCGTGATCAGTGTGGATGCCTTCAATGACATCACAAATGCCACGTAAGTTGTGTCTGTCCTGTTCCCCTTAACTGCCTCTACGTATTTCCTATTTGTGATTGCATCCCCTATTCACCTGATTGTATCACCTATTTGCATATTTGTGTTATGTTATGTAGCATGTTGTGTCCAATATTACATTGACAAGCAGCATTTACCTGTGTGTGTGTTTTGCTTATACTTTTCCCACTTTTAGAATTTATAAGCACACTGTATGTATGGCTTTTAAATCTTTTTTGGGGGTGGGGGTGGGGGGTTATTTAGCATAGACTGGGAGGATGAAACATGCTATCCAGATGTTGACACAGATGATTCGTCAGTTTTTGAGGAGGGTGTGTCTGAGGAGCTGGATATCAACACGGACGGTGACGATCCAGACTACATGCCACGCATTTGTGTTCAGTAAGTTTCTATCCTTTGCTCAACTCTCAGTCCAGCAATGGTGTGTTGTTTGTTTTTTTAATGACAATATTTGTGTCAACAGGACTGGTGGCGCTCTTAAAACAAACCTCAGTCTGGATGAACTCCCTGAAATTAGTGTAGAAAACACAGTATATGACACAGCAGATGACAGTGAAGGTTTTGAGGAAAACTCAGCAACAGACAAGTTTCCGTTCTCAGACACCATACAAGTTGTTGGTGAAGAAGATATAATCGGTCATTGTGCATCAGTAACATATCACAGCTGCTTGCGGCAGCTTGTAGAAAACCATCTACCTATAAATACATGCATGAAACTGGACCATAAGACCAGACACTGTGGTGCATCAGGACCATTTGAAGTTGAGATAAAGCCCATAGGAACTGCTGCAACTATTGAATGTTTTTTTTTTTTCATTATTTGGAAAACAAATTTTAAAGTTACATTTTCACAGAAATGTGTATATTAATCAGTATACACTGTATTCCAGATATGTCATCAGGGACACATAGTGTGGAGATGGACTTTGCAACCGATTCTCAAATAAAAAAAATGGGATGCATGTTGGAGACTACCTTCTCTCAACAAACATCCTCTTGTCAGGCAACAACTACGCAAAAATTAAACTGCGGTTCAAGTTCATGAATATGAAAATGGTAAACAGGGCAACATTCTACAGAGTCCAGGACCACTACTGTGTAGACTCCATAAAGGAGTTCTGGGAAATGAAGAGAAGAGAAACAGTCTCCTAGCTACAGTCCAAACAGAGCATAGTTGCCCCGGGTAAGTCTGAATTTTTTGTTCATTTTTATTTATTTATTTTTTAACATTTTAACATCCTTTTGGTCAAGATGAATTTGAAATTCACACTTGTAATAAGGTTTGTCACACAGCTCTCATCGTAGACCCTTACATGTTGTGATGAGTAATGACATTTGCAATTACAATTTTTTATATGCAATTTTAATTTTGTTTCAAAAGGTGATGGCCGGATGGATAGTCCTGGATTTTGTGCTCAATATTGCACATACTCTGCCATGGAGAATGACACAAAGCAGATCATCTATATCGCCAATATTGACAAGAGGGAGACTGGGAGAAATTCTGTCATCATGGAGAAGGAAGGTTTCATTAGAACATTTGAGACTCTTCATCAAGAAGTCAAGCTGACTGAAATATGTACTGATGCACACTCACAGATTTCAGCTCTTTTCAGTAAGTAGTAGTAGTGCATGTGTAGATCAGATTTATCTAACAGTGATTTTTACAGAGAAATATCTGCATGTTGGACTATAATTACTGTATAGATATTGGCTTTATGTACTGTGTTTGTAACAAGTATATGTGTTTCTTGTATTTGTTATCTCCATTCAGATCCAGTCAGGGGGAAATTCAAAGACAAGGGAGTTCAACACTCACTTGATGTGTGGCATGGTTCCAAAAACCTCTCCAGAAGACTGCTTGCGGTAAATTTATACATTCTCTTTTTCAGGTACCACACATTCTTGGTATATGCCCCTTATAATCTTGATGTAATTTATGTGTTACAGGCAAGCCAACAGAAGGGGTGTGCCATCCTCTTCCAGTGGAGCAAAGACATTTGCAACCATTTCTGGTATTGCTGCAAGATGGCTGACAACTATGACAACTTCTTTGTATGTGTTTATGAAAGAATATTGGCCTTTGAGATTGCAACTAACCCAAATGACAGTGACATGCTGAAGGGATGATTTCTTGTTTTATTGACCATATACATACCATATACAGATATACTGCACATGGTCATGGATCTTTTCCATTTTGTGATTAAGTATTTCCACTAATAGCTAATTGGCATGTAGATGCAATATGCAATGTCACATGAATCCAAGCTCAGGTATCACACATGGTTAGATTTTCTCTCAAGTCTGTAAATTTCTGTGTATCATATGTTAACATGCCACAGAAGTTGACATTACTCTTCCAATGACTTGCATTTTAGGACATGTGGATCAGCCTACTACATCACGTTACAGGAGAGCATTCATGGGCACTGGGTAGCTGCCAGCACGGTCCCTTAGTGGAGGCAAGGGACAAGGAGTGGATTGAGCCGGATTCTGTGGCCCATCAGAAACTGGCAGAAATCATTATGGATGCACGATGGCTCAAGGCTGTCCCAAAATATCTGCATTTCAGGTGTGTAACACTACACTTTTGTGTTGCCTGCTGTTTTGCTCTACACTGCGCTTCTGTACCCTTGTTAAAACATATGTTGCCATCATAGGTTCCTTTTATTTATTTTTTCCTAGATCAACTGTGGAACTGGAGTCATTCCGTAATCATATCTTGATGTACACCAGCAAACGCTTCAGCTTCACTCCCCCTGTATACAGTGCACGAGTGTTGCTTGCTGGGCTGGACTACAACCACCACATCAACAGGGCACCCAAAAGAAAGGAAGATGGCTCGCTTCAGTAAGATGCTCAGTCATTCTATATATGACAGTGTTTTAGGTGTCAAGGAATGATGTTTATACTGAAATTTTTTCAGACTTGAGGTGCATACAAAAATTGTCACAACTATAAAAAAAAGGTGCTTGCTTTAGCACCATTATGTATTACCATACTGCTGTTTGTGTTTGGAGACAGAGCTGCAGTATTTTTTTTTTTTTAATCACAAAAGTAATCATTAACTGTTATCAGTAATAAAAGGTGTTTTGTGTCATTACAGGTATGGGAAGGTGTACAATAAAATGTCACGGAAATGGCGCTTGCAAACCCTAAAGGAGAAGGACTACAGCTATATCCGTGACCTCCAAGTGTCTATTCTGCTGAGGAAACTCATCTGATGCAGGCTTGCTACTGAAAAAAAAAAATCAAGGCCTGGTGATCCAAGACAGCTTGGACTACTTTCAGATGTGCTTGCACCAACCACAGAAGAACTCCTGAGGACACAGGTCAGCAGAGCAATATGTGAGGCTTGGTTTGAGTCTTTCAAAAAAAAAAAAAAGTATGTTGCATGTTTTTTAGTCACATTGTTTTGGTCTTCTCAGCTGGCCAGTAACAATGGCATAAGACTAATAGTGGGTTTGTGTTTATTCTTTTTAAGGGCACTCCCAGACACAGAAATAATGTCACATCATCCTCAGCAACTCCCCAGCCCCTTCACTTACATTGGCAGCCCTGCTCCTCAGCCTGGGACCATGCTCTGCCCAGCACTCCCCTGGATGCCTTTCTGGACCTGCTCAGCTCAACCCGGTCTGCTCCCCACAGCATTTCCCCCTGCCCTGCTTGGCCCAAAATCCAGCCCTTCTCAGCTCTCCTTCATACAGTGGCCGACAAGTACAAACGCGCTGCATATACAGACAGGCACTGCAAATACAGAAACGCGCTACATAAGAAAACAGATGCAAAAGGAAAACACTGCAAATACAGAAACGTTCTGCAAATACAGAACCAGCTGCATATAGAAAAACAGATGCAGAAGGAAAGTGCTGCAAATACAGAAACGTGCTGCAAATACAGAAAGGTGCTGCAAATAAGAAAACAAATGCAAAAAGAAAACGCTGCATATCCAGTCATACAATGGAAGTGCTCCAGGCCTCTAGGGGCAGTGCTGAGCGTCCACCTGAGAGACAGACAACGGACGTATCAACGTATCAACAGTAAAAGATGAGGGCCACGTGGAAAAAAGAAAGGAAAAAAAGAATACGTACTTTTTCATATAGCCTCTCCTGACTCCAATTTTCCTCCCACCAATAACTTTCTTCTTCTCATTCACTCATCTTTTTTTTTTTAAGAACTTTATTGCAAATATACAAAACAAACATGGCAGCAATTATTCTTGGCATGTGTCAAATAATGTAAAGAGATTGTCAGAGGGAACAGCATATATAAATCCATCATTATAAATACAGATATAATTTAATATATAATAATAAACAAGACTAGTTTAGAAAAAGAGAAAAAAATATATAATGAATAAATTAAATTAAAAGTAAGATAAGGGTAACAACAGTGAGATGAATATTTTGCAAGGGAAGAAAGTAGTTTTGTTTCAGCTGTTATGCAGTTCAGTGGGGAATTCTTTTGAACACTTATACAATTTTTGTGCTTTTGTACCTTTTACCAATTCCAGAGATTTCATGTACGATTTGAATTTGCTTAGAAAAACAATAAATTTGTTGTTTTTAAAATTCAGTTCTTATGAATAAAAAATTTGGAGAGACATAGAATTACATTACAGCAGAACTCATCATTTTTGTTTCTCATTCACTCATCTGCTCCACATGATACGTCCGTTGTCTGTCTCTCAGGTGGAAGCTCAGCACTGCCCCTAGAGGCCTGGAGCACTTCCATTGTATGACTGGATATACAGCATTTTCTTATTTGCAGCGTGTTTCTGTTTATGCAGCGCGTTTGTACTTGTTGGCCACCGTACCTTCAGCCTTTTCCTCAGTGATTCCACAAAATAAATAATATATCATTTAATTTAGTCATGACTCCTTGGCTCTCTGTTTCACAATTGGAGAGCACATTACCTGGTAACTAGCAGGAGGTAATAACTGAAGATTGACTCTCCACTTAGTGATCATGTAACACTGTTCACAATTTACAAATATGTTTGTGGATATTTTCCTTATTCATAGTGATATTGTGATTATTCTGTGTTTTATAGTGATATTAGCCATACATTAGTACATTATAGATCTATTGATAAATTCTACCTAGACTGGCGTATTTTTACTATGTACAGTGATAAATGGGCCTTTAGATGGTGGTCTTGTAAAAATGTTATTATACACGTGTCATTTTCTATATTTATTATAAATTTTAAACAAACCCATAAATTAAAAAGTAGAAAACAACAAAATGAGTCTGCTAGGAATGTGGCCTGTATACTGGCCCTGAGGATGTGGGTATTGGTCACGAATCTTCCAAACACAGCAGCTTGGTATCACAACTCTGTTTCCTTGACCAAGTGCTCCATACTGCCAGACAAAAAATTGTCTATAGGCTGCATGGCGGAACTGCCAGTGGCTCTCCCCAGGGTTTGGTAGGTCATGCACAGCCCAGATGTCATTCCAGATCCTCCTGGCCAGTCTAAGGACTCCTTCCTTCAAAATGTAGAGGTCCATGTGGGGTGTTACATGCCCCCCTCTGGCTGATCAGCCTGATCCTTTACTCATTCTGTGTCTGCCTCCTTCCCAACAGGTGTGGCTGCTCAGCAATCAGAGTATCTGTAAAGAGGGGGAGGGGACTGTATCTCGATCTCTCTTCTCTCATTCTGGCCTGGCAGCAGGAGCTGCTGCAGTAACAGAGATTTTGGTGGCTGTTGTATGTGACTTCATGTAGTTATTTTTGGTTTTCTTCTCCTTCGTGTTTCTGGTGGGTCCAGTAGTTAAGTTTTTGTGGCTTTATTTCTGTTGTTTAGGCTTTAGTTTGGATTATGTTAGGGTAGAGGGGAGAACCCTGTTCCGCCAGCCCCATGTGGGCTGGACAGTGGTGGCTCCCTTTTTTTGTTAATTTTGGCTGGCCCACCAGTATTTAGTTAGTTTGAGAGGGTGTATAATTTAGCCAGGATTTCTTAGGTTCTTTAGGTTTTGAGTTGGTCACGTCTGATTGTTTACCTCTTTCAATAAAGGAACATGTTTGTTTGTTTGTTTTTTCAACTCGTGGCTTGTCGTAATTGTGTTCGGTCTCATGGGTACAAGCTGATTTAGGGGATCGTAACATAATTTACCACAAGGGATGGTTTGCTAATGCGTAAATGGACGCCACTGACTTCCTCAGTTGCAGATGCCTGGAGTGTTGTCACTCAGATTGTAGTTCCTGTTCCATACCGAACAACAATTTTGAATCTGGCTCCTGATAATCCCCTCGCTGATTATTTGGGTGTGAAAAAGACATATGATGTTGCATGCTATTGTCTTGTCATACATGTCAGGTAGCTGGGCAGCCAAACCAGACCATTCCTCCTGCTCCACTGTATCCGATTCCAGTAGTGTGTGAGCCTTTTGAATGTGTTTTGGTTGACTGTGGGTCCACTTCCCTGCACAAAAGCTGGTAATAAGTTTTTGGTAACGGTGATGTGTGCGTCAACTGGATTTTCTGAGGTGTTTCCTGTCCCACAACTCCCATTGTTGTAAAGGCTCTGACAAAGTTCTTTTCACTGTTTGGCTTGCCAAAAGTTTTTTATTTTTTTTATTTTTTTAAAGTTATATTTTTGGGCTTTTATGCTTTTATTTGATAGTATAGCTGAAGAGTAGACAGGAAAGGGGGTGAAGAGAGAGGGAATGACACACAGTAAAGGGCCGAAGGCGGGAGTCGAACCAGCGGCCACTGCAGAGGACTGATAGCCTCCATACATGGGGCGGGCGCTCTACCCACTGAGCTAAACATCCGCCCCTGGCTTGCCAAAAGTTGTGCAGACAGACCAGGGTTCAAACTTCATGTCATGTGTGTTTGCTCAGGTGTTAAAGCAGCTAAACATTAAACACTGTCATTCCAGCGTGTACCACCCTGAGAGCCAGGGCGCTCTCGAGCGTTTTCACCAGACATTAAAAACCATGTTGCGCACGTATTGTCTGGAGTTTGAGAGGGACTGGGATGACAGGGTTCACATGCAGATGTTTGCCATACGGGAGGTGGTCCAGGAATCTCTGGGATTTAGTCCATCAGAGTTGGTATTTGCCCATACTGTACGTGGTCCCTTGAAACTTTTGAGTGAGAAGTGGTTGTGTGAGGGGACAGAGCAAAACTTGTTGGACTATGTGAGTAACTTCAGATTCAAGCTGCACTGTGTGTGTGAGATTGCCAGAGATAATCTTAAGATGGCACGGGCTAGAATGAAGAGTTGGTTTGATAAGCACGCTAAAAGCAGGGAATTTCAGCCTGGTGACAAAGTTTTAGTGTTGCTGCTGATCCCTGGGTCTAACCTGCAGGTTTGCTACAGTGGTCCGTACCTGATCCAGGAAAAGGTGGGTGATGGGGATTATCTTGTAGCCACTCCAGATCGCCGTCGAAGGAATTGTCTGTCACATTAAAATGTTGAAACCTTACTGTGATAGGGAGAAGGTGCAGGCAGAGTCCAGTTCTGAGGTGGGTGAGGGCACTGTCTCTCCGGTGGTGTTATCCAGTGCTGAAGTTGCTGCACCGTGTGTTAGTCTTGTGACAGGGAGAGTTTCAGAGGTGCTGTCTAGTGCTGAAGTTTGTGACAGGGTTTTGTCTGAGGCCCTGACCAAGGGAAAGTTGTCGAACTCGGAGATCTTGAAAGATCTTCCCACTCATTTTCTCATCTCTGAGCCACAGCTCTCAGATTTGACTGAGTTAACTGAATCTAACAAATCACTGTTTGCTGATGTTCCTTCTCAGACCCAGTTGTTGGAGCATGATATTGATATTCTGGGGAGTGGAGTTCCTGTCCTGATGTTCAAGGAATGCCAGAAAACCATCTTCTTATGGCATCATCTACACTGTTCACTGGTGCAGCATATACAGTAATTGCTGATTGGGCTGACCTGCTCAACCTCCAATTGCCAAAACATAAGTTTTATTCCATCCAGTCATCATATCTACTCCGTCATTGATACTGAATATAAATGGCAACACAAAGCCATCATGAACCAGCTGCTGCAGACACAACATGCGCTCAAGAAGGGACTGCATGTGTCTGGAGATGGGAGATCAGACGGGTAAATATATTTTACTTAGTTTATGAGGAGTTGGCTTTGAATTAGTTTATTGCACATGCATGAGATCACAAGCAGAAAAGTCTTTGGCGGTTAGACCCCATTGTAGTGAATAGAATATGGACGTATATAAATAGGGGGTGATGAAGCAGGAGTGGAGAGGAAATCCCCACGGGGTCTAGACACTGGTGGTGGGGGTGATGGGGTGATGATGCTGGCTAGGTGGTGAAGAGACTCAGAACTCTTGCTGCCTAGACCTGATGATGGCATGGGGAAGGGACAAGGTGATGGACTCTGGCTGCCTGGATCGGAAGACTGGAGAAGGGGTGGAGGAGGGTTGCGCATTGTCTGTATGGTCGTATGTATCGTGGATAAAAATGCGTGAACAGGCCTCCACCTCCACTGGTGAGATACCAGCCAAAAAAAAGTGTTAATTGGCATTACTTTATTAAAAAACAATAGAACATATATTATATTATTTTTTGGGGGGAGTCTTAGTTTTATTTGTGAAAGTACAGAATTAGGAAAATGTTTTTTTCTTGGTCACACAACTGTGCTTAGGTGGTGGACTTTTCTGAATATTCAAAAGTATAACTGGGGGATATGAAAATGTGTAGTATGCTCTATAAATTTGTATATGGTTTTTAATAATGTGGATGTAAATGTTATGTTCTGAGTGACTTAAAATTTGGAATTAAACATCAATTGTCAATATGTACATATTATATATTCAGTTTTGCCTGTGAACAATTTTTATTCTTAGTTTTGTTTTTGTTTGTGTTTTCTTCAGGCAATCCTAGATTCATTGTGGTTTATCTGAAACAGATGAATCAGTGGGTAGCCAGAAAGATCTACAAGCCAACTTCCCAAACATTCCAGGAGCATCTGGTGGTACAAGTTCTGCAGCGACGCCTGGACCCTGCTGTCAAATTCAAGGACGAGCACTCACATGTGTCCATTCCCCCACTACCACCCAACATAGCCTCAGAGCCAAAGCCAGACAAGAGAGAGGCTACAGAAAAGCATGCTTCTCGTTTTAGCACGTAATGCATAAAACTTATTTTTGGATTGTTTGTTTGTTGTGATTTGTGTTTTTCACACCTAGTTTTAGTTTGTGGTGTATTTTGAGTTCACTTTCATACCACTATTTAGGAGTGTTAATATCAATATATTGATACTGAATATTTGAAATCCTTTCAATACAATTTTTTCTTAGTATCAATACTTTGCTTCCAGCTGACTTCTCTGACAGCAAATTGACACACTCATCATTGTATAAGTGATTTCCTCTTGTCAGTCAGCTCTAGTTGAAAATCTGCTCATGTTATAGCCTTGTTGTTATTTTTCAATAAAAAACTAGTATTCTCTGTCCTCAATATTGAGTGAATTTTCTCAGTGGTATCAGAAATGTACGGTGGTCGGGGGGTGCAAAACGTGAAACACTTTTACAAAGCTTGAGACAAATTTACATTTTAGAAAACATTTTAACATATAAAACAAAATTACATTACCATAACACATTTAGAAGTTCTGAAACAAATTTACATTTCAGAAAACAAATTAACAAGATGCGAAACACTTTTACATGATTCTCCTCCCCTGCCCAAGTGCCTATTTTATATTATATGTGTGGTGTGTGACTATGGAGGACTAAAAGTGCCAAAGTTAAATAAATAAATACATCATTAAATAATTAATTAAATATGTCATTAATTAATTAAAATTGGAATTAAATACATAAATGTGTTATTAAATGTGTCATTAATTCATTTAAATACCAATTCATTTCAGGCAAAAAAAAAAACATATATTATTATTTCACTAATTAATTATTTCATGGTCCTTGTGTTGCAGTGGATCATGAATTTATTTTATCTGTCAACCTCGCCCATCAAAATCGGTGGGCAGATCCTAACACCTGATTGGTTACCCTGCACATCAAGTCAAGGCAAATCGATTCCAGATAATGGATTGATGCAGAGCTTGTGAACACATTCCGATACACTGGCGCTATTCACCTATACATTGGTTTGGATACTCTATTTAACAAAACTTTATTGGCAACCGCTAAAAATCTAGACTCGGTCCTCTAGCCCCAATGTTGATACAGCGTGTGAAGTGCAGGACAAAATGTCAAAAACCTGCCCAGAGCTGCTGAGAGAAGCAGCGAATTTGATTGAGGAAGCTCTGAGCAGAACTCCTCCGGCGGCTCAGTCACAGCAGATACCTGCTGCTCCATCACGTAACGTTACACCTGTCCAAGGTAAGCTAAATAATTTAATGTTAGCCAGGTGTGCTACTAATCAGTGACTCGGGACACAGGTGTGGGTTAAATTAGATAACAATTTGGAGTTGGATCGAAAACGTATTTGCGGTAGGCTCATTACTGGAGAGACAGCAAACTCCAACTGCGGCAGCAAGCAGTGGCACTTCCTGTGGCAACCCGGACCTGCCGCGGCATATGCCGCTATCTGAGGCAGCTGCCACGGACCTGCCGCTGTCTGAGGCAGCTGCCGCGGCATAATGCCGCTACCTGAGGTAGCTGCCACGGAGATGCCACTTTCTGAGGCAGCTGCCACGGACCTGTCACAGCTCAATAGTCACCAGTCAGCTAAAACAGCCTCAACTTCTATCTTGGCATGTTACTGCCAGCTAACACCATTTTGCCGATTAGCGAACTAGTTTTATGCTCCCACCATTTAGCTACATCGAACAAGTACACACGAAGCACACAGTAATGAGCCTACCGAAAATACGTTTTCGATCCAACTCCAAATTGTTATCTAATTTAACCCACACCT
>JAJHUR010119500.1:0-32122 GCA_027495735.1 Lutjanus campechanus
ATAAACCATTATGATTATGTATGAGTACTTATAACTATATTCATACATCACCACAAAAGTACAGTGTAATGCATTATAAGTATGTTTATAATGAAATACAGACATGAGTAATGTGTTGGGATTATTGTTATTACTATAAGTGGAGTATAAGGCATTATAGGCATGTTTATAACACATTATAAACATGGGCAGCATAGAAACTATTAGCCAACATATTCACCAAGTTGACCCCCTGCCCACAACGTCCGCACAAAATAGGACTTGTATAAATTGTGAGATATATTTTATTCAAAGAAATTAATAAAAAACAGATTTAAGTCTCAAAGCAGATTGCTAAAAAAAGGCAGAGGCATGCTTTTTTCAGTCAAAACTAGATGGGTATGTTCATGAGTCCCAATCACTCAAAAATTGGAAGCTCTTTCATTGGAACTTAATTATCATGAATTATGCCATATTACCGAACAGAGAACATAATCATAATCCTCCAGACTTTAATGACTTTGCAGAAGAGGGGACCAAAAAGGGGGGATTTTTAGCAATGTGGAACTGAAATAATCACTGGTGAGGCCCGCAGTTCTGCAGCGAGAGCAATTACGGTCTCACAAAGAGCCGACAAATGGAATAAGATCAGGTCGTGAGCACACGAACGTCATCAGCGTCTGAGGGAGGACTGAGAAAGGAGTGAAAAGACTGTGGTTTGATTTACAAATATTCAATAAAGACATCGCAGCCAGAGATGAGACCATCGTCAACACGAGGGGCAGAAGATAGATCAAAACACAAAATCTGTTGTGCATTGTTTCGGCGGATTAATAGCATCTAATTGCAGAAGAAAAGCACAAAGATCAATGAAATGACATGAAAGTGAAAGCGATCTTTAAATGTGTCGAAATTAAATTTAGACATAATAAATTGGAGATTTATAGAAAACATTCAATCCGCAAATATGCTTAAATATACAAACGTTTACTTTGATATTTATGCCGAATCATGATGAATAACACCAGCTGTTTGCGAGGGAACGTAATGAAAAAGACTGATTGAATATTTAAGCTGCATTAATGCAGCTCAAGGCTTTTGACATCCCTCTAATATCCACACAAATAATCTGCTTTACCTCACCTTTACATTATTCATGAGATCAGGGAATCTTCAACAATACACTGCCTCATGGCTGCTTCCTGCCTCTGTAACCTGCACATACGGCTCCATACAAAGGGATGTGGGTGTCCATAGACCACAGGCAGTAACCACAAAGGCTACGTGCAGGAGTATTATAGGTTATTGTCAGGTCAGTGGTACATGCATTCTTCACATGCGCATGCATTTGTGTAAAAGCCCTGTACAATGCCGACTGTCCACAAGTATGACGGATGTGTCAATCACAGTCAGGGCCTGATCGAGCCGCTGGGCAGAGGAAGTCCGCACAGGAGCAGAGTAATGTATCCTCTGTGCCTGGGAGCACCTTCATCCTCAGAAAACACAAGCTGAAGAGCCATCAGAGGGGAAGTAAATGACACAGTGAGTAACTTAGAAATACCACAGGGTTACATGTGCATGTTAAAGATGAATCAAATCTGTTTATTTTAATGAGTCAGTTATTTTTAAGAAAAAATAGGTAAGATAGATAGATAGAAGAAATAGAAATAAAGTGATACTGATTTTTTTATGGGCCTTTTTTAAGTGGTTAAAATGCTGCTTCTCCAAACTGGGGACTTGCCGATCGCCATCTACTGTAAGTGATACACTGACTTTGGATAAGTACTTCATAAAACCACATTAAAACAATATGAATTATCCCTTTAAACAGGTTGTTTGTCATGGGGATGAACACTGTGCCATCACTGCAACTATTTTGAGGATAATCTAAAATTTACATTCGTCACATATTCACAGGACAGTGAAATGACAAGTGAAATAATCATTATAGTTAAAGTATACTGTATTAAGGTTAGGTTCAAACTTATGGTTTAAGTTTAGTAAAGAGTCGAGGGAACAAACGAACTCCAGAAGTCGGCTTTTCTGACGCGTGTGGGGGTTGTATGGCCAATACTGTATGTGTGAGAAGTGAGTGTGTTTCCATCTGCGCCTACAGATGGGCATGTTCACATGTTGTGTGTTAGCATACTTGTACAAAACATGCATGCAGACAAATGGATGTGCAAATGCATCTTAAGTCAGCCTTGAGGAGTAAAAGACCTGCATTAGAATGAGAGGCAATTTAATAAGTAAGTAAAGTCAATATACTTTGTCTCAGTGCACCAGACTGTTCATTCACCGGTTTACTAAGTACACAGAGATACAGGTGGTGCCACCGCTGCATCTGCAGCGAAAAGAGTCAGAGCAAGAGAGGAAGTGAAGGTAAAAAAACTACAGTCCAGAGAGAAGGAGGACATCTTTCGCTACCAGTTTAACACGTGCCTGGCAGAGAAGCGAGGAGGTTGGAAAGTGTGAAATGAGCCGGGGGTGCGAGGGGAGGTGGAAGGGATGCCAAGTCCGACTTCATCTATCACGATGATGGAGTGGTGTGACATACTATGGACACAGTTTGCATGTCTTCAAGGCAATATTCTGAATCCACTGTCTTCTGATGATGCAAATATGTTCTTACTGCGCTCCTGCACTTCTAGAAGGTTGCTCAGGATATTTATTTATTTATTTATTTATTCATTCATTCGCTTTTTTTTTCATTTATGTCAAAAAGTCTGGAAACACCTCTGATCAGGTTATCTGATATTAGGAGTTTAAACGATGCTGCTGTGTTCATAAGAAATTACAAAAGAAATTGTGAGAAAATGGAAACGAGCTGCAAAAACAAAACATCATGTATTGCTTTCAGTTCTGTTTGTGTGACAGGTATGTTACATCAGTTCAGTTTGGCAGTGAACTGAACTGAACAACTGAATTTGTGACCTGACAGGAGACCCTCACCCCTAACCACAGTGTGGAGGCATAGGGATGAAAAAAAAAGAAAAAAAGAGGAGTGAGGGGCAGTAACTACTGTATCACACCAGGGGGGATTCACAGCACGCCACTGAGGATCAAATATGTGATGTGTGTGTGTTGGGGGGGGTTGCTGCAGCAGGGGCAGGCTTAGGGGCTTGAGCCCAGGATGTTTTCATCAAAGCCCTGAATCCTTACTGTTCATCATGTGGCTTTTTTTTGTCTCAAACCCGGCTTGTAGCTGTGTAGGAACCAGTGTGCTTTGAATGGAACAGTGTAGTCTTTTTGCTCATCTTTTAAATAACAATAATGATAATAATTTAACTACACGGCACTTAGTGACATTGTGATATTTATCAATGGAAGTGTTACCCTGGATTTAAAACTGTCCCTTGTTGTTCAGGGTGACTGAGTTTCACACGTGCTGTACATCCTGCAATCACAACTCGAGGTGAGAAAATTGCTGCATTCAAGTCACACAAAAAATGTAAATACAAGCTGCTAAGTGAGGGGGAAAAAAACACACCCACATCAGTGTTCTAGGTTTTTGTAATTACAAGTGTGAGATGCTGGGGATTTCTGACAACTTTGTGAGATCCTAAATGTGCTGAAAAGAATGAACTGGTGCTAAAACAGCTGCATAACAACCGGATCCATGAAAAGAATAATTTGATGAATACAATTCAACAGTCAAATGAGAAATCGGTAATATATTTACTGTAATTAATCATACAGTTACAGTGGTATGTCATCTGAGATTAAGGAAACAGACCAAGATGCAATACTTTCTCTGACAACAATGCTACAGCCGTGGTGTTCTTTGAAATTTCTATTCCGGACTGTAATTTGTGTTATTGTTTGTTTTATTATTATTAATAAATTAATCCAAGTCCGAGTCCAAATCAATGCCGAATGTAACAGAATGAGTTAATGTCTGTTTATGAATCATAACAAATCATTAACTTTCTTTTAGAGGGAGTATTTGCTCTTTCCAATTAAAATGAGCAATATATTAATGGAGTCTGGCAGGCAGAAGGCAGGCAGTCACTGAACTCAAAGTCCAGAGTGTGTATTTTCAGAGCTGTGGGCTTTTTTCTTTCAGGATAACAGGCTTAGCTTTACATTGACAGACAACTGACAGTTATAAACTATGTTGTGCTTGTCTTGCACTCCTGCAGCATTCCTGCAGTCTGCCTGAGCTTCCTTGAGTCTGGGGAAGATGGGGCAGGGGAACAAAACTCACTTCAACCATAGATTGTACATTAAAGGAGCAATATGTAGCAATTGCAAATGAGAACAGCAGTCTAAATGGCCAGTTGGAGCCATAAACGGTATATTAAATAGGGTGAAATACTATTTAATACACAATCTATGTTTCTCAGACTCAAGTAAGCTCAGGCAGGCCGCAGGAACAGGAGGGCAAGACACCTGCAACATCATAATTTGACAACAACAAGCTATGATGAGTCCTACGCTGTAAGTTGGTCAGCTGTTTATAACTATCAGTCGTCTGTCAATGTAAAGCTAAGCCTCCTGAAAACAAAAGCCCACTGCTCTGAAAATACACACTCTGGACTTTAACTTGAGTCCAGCATATTTGAGTTCTACAAGATTATTAATGACGGCTCCAACTCACTATTACGACGGCAGTACTCGTGTGGATGCACAAAGTTGCGTAGCCCACAAATTTTGTTTACATCTATTTTAATGTGGAATAAAAAGCTACCAAGAGGTAACAACAAAATGCTTTGTTTTTCTCCCTGTTCTGCTGACATAGTGTGAATGCATCAGGAAGTTCAAAGTGAAGGGAGCAGTGGGTGCAGGGAAGGCGAGGGGGAAAAAAACAAAGCAAAAAAAAAAACAAGTGTCACCACCTTATATTTCAGCCAAAGTGCACACAGTTGGGAAAAAATAAAACTACAAAGGATTACAGGAGCGTGGGGGGTGCGGTGTGTTTTCAGCAGCTGGATAAAGGCCATTTGGATTACAAGTTAAGAGGACACCTTCGGGTACACAGTCTTCTTCCAGCACTCCATAGGCGCAGAGGGAGGCTGGATGTGTGGGAGTGTATGTTAAAAGGTGGGAGGAGGTGTTATTCTTGGGATGATTATGTCAGTTCAGATCTGACAGCCCACAGCCACACTTCAAAAAGGACTCATTTCTTATTAATGTCCTCTCTGAAGGGGGAGACAATGCATTTCTGCTGCAGGAGGGGGTGACCAAATACATTATGCTGTGTGTGAGTGGTGCATAAATGTGCGTGCGTGTGTGTGTGTGTGTGTGTGTGTTCCTTAATAAAATGCATGTGTCTGTATGTGACAGATCAAAAGGGGGCAAAAATCCAGAAAATAATAAATTGGGTCCCCTTTGTGCTGCCACTCTATATGATGTCCTACACAACAGAAAGTGAAGGGTCCCTCTCATGGCCCTGAGTTCACGAACCGTGAAAGAGCGACACATCAAACTAGGCGTCGACAGCGGAGAGTGTCATGTCACATCGGACGGAGGGGGAGCTTGGTGCCTGTTAACCTTTCAGGATGGCCAGACACATCAGCCAGCGCTGGCAGTCTGTGTGGCGTCGCACTTCCAAGCCCTCCCCACCCCCCACCCCTTTTTTTTCTTCTTTAGTCTTACCCCCCGCTTCTCGCTGCATATTTTCACATTCCCTGACTCTGAAAACACTGTTAACAGCCCCATGCGACAGCGAGCGAGCGTGAGAGTGAGGAAAATGTGTGCGCTCTATGTGTGATGTGGTTTTTGAGCTCCAGGCTACGCCAAGCAAACTGCGCTCGTCAGCCAATGTGAACAGACACCAAAAAAAGAATAATGCATGCTGATGAAGGTGGGGGGGGTTAGGGGAGTGGGGTGGGGGTGCAGCAGGGGGACTGGGCTGAGGCTTGAAAGTTAGGTGGCCACCGTTGTACAGTATGGCTCGACACTGGTGAATAATTCTCTCTCATGGTGGGGGTTAATGCCTCTGCCAGCACCAGCGTGTCACTCAGCAACACCGTGGCGTTTTGTTGTTGCCACAGTTGAGTTTAGATCTCTATCCTACCTTTGTTTCATCTCAATTATTCACAGTTCTTAGGACATTTCAATTCAAAAGCGGCTGCGTTAGCGGTGGCATGTTGCTAGCATAGGAGAAGCAGCTTAAAAGGCTGTTTTTTTTTTGTTTTACCATATTCATATCAGATGGGATGTGAAGTGTGAAGGCCTAAATCTTCTAAACTGACGTGAACTTGAACAGCCGTGGACTCCAAGGATGTGTTGTAGTTCTGTTTATGCTACTTTCTGCAGTCCAGTTGGAGGATGCGATCCAGGCATGTGCAATTGGTATTTCACTGCTTTTTGTAACGCAGTGACCTTGCAGACAAATCAGTGCGGTCACAACAAATTGCGTGTACACTTCTGCACAAAGCCCATGTGTCTTGATGGCAATAAATATGTCACACAGACCCTAGCAGACCTGCCCTGGTGTAGCCTTGCGGACATAGAAAGTATAATTTCAGCTTAAGGAAAGATTTCCATGTATGTGACTTGTAAGTGGTCCCATCATCAGACAACAAAAGATGGCTGGTTTATTTACTGATCCAGAGTTTGCTACAATTCTTTAAATCATATCGAAAGTAACACTACCAAGTTAACAAGCTAATCACTGACACAACACATCAGTTGATACATTATAATGTAAAACACTGAATTATTAATGTTAAGACAACTGTGTGACTGCAGTGTTGTTTGAGTGAGTATATTTAGATAGAGATATATTTATATATTCAGATATATTTAGAGTTTCCCAGTCATAATTATGATGTGATGTTTCACGTGAACAGAATCTAGTTGGACATTGGTTATTACAGTGACTCCCACATGACATAAACATAGCTTGGTCAATGTCATGTACAGAGGTGTGAACTCATGTCACGTGACTTGGATTCGACTCAAACTCAGGTCACTAACTTGATGACTTTAGACTCGACATCACAAAATAGAATTTAAAAAAACAACAACTTGCAAGTCGACTTGGACTTTAATACAAATGACTTCACTTGGAGTTGAGCCTTTGGACTTAAATCAATAATCAATACCTTCCCACGCCCAAAGATGTTATTTAAAAAGGGTGCGCCACCAATAAATTTATTTCCTTTCATTTCTGAAGCAACTAACATTAATGCTGTTCATTCCCAGCAAATCAACAAATTCCTCGGATCCATTTTGTTTGATCCAGTCCAACAGCATCCAATCAAGTTTTAGGAGACAACCATATTAAAAGGAATTATACCAAAGATGGTTTTGCTTGTGTAAAAAAAAAAAGATGGCAGTGGTCAACAAAGGAAATGCAGTATGCAAAACATGCCGGTCAAAAAATTTAAATTGCACATAGAACGGTATTACTAAGATTATTGAGAACTAATGCTGAGTTAACATTAGCTTAAAAGCTAAGTAAATCATTGAGACTTAAAACTTACTCAAGATTATGAAAATAATCACTAGTTTCTGTCCTGAGCTGACTGTACTGTACCGACAGATCAACTACCATTTTGCTGCTGAAAAAAAAAGAAGCAAAAAGCATCTATCTGCCACACTGCATTTGATCCCTGTTTGCTGTGGAGCGGAGCTCAGGGGAGCAGTGATGTTGCATCAAGGGAATGTTTTTAGACGGAGACAGCCAGGTGGAGCAGAGTGCGGTGAGATAAGTGCAGGAATCTGAGGCTTTAACAGCTCCTGTGGTCGCACTGCAAACACTCTCTATGGTTTGGAGGGAGCTCGCTAAACAGGATGTGGGAAACGTTTCTTTTTGGTGTTTTCACTTCTTCTGTGTGTGTGTGCACTCAAGCATGTGTAACAGTATGTCTGCTTGTGGATTTCCATACAAGCGTGTGTGTGTGTGTGTGTCTCTTGAGTCTGAGAGAAGAAAACGTTTCTAATGGGATTTACCACAGCCTGACTGTCAATCTCAGATGGGTGGGGCCAGCTAAAAAAAGAAAAGAATGATGCACGTTGTGTTTGCTAAACACAACATTTATCCTTTAACCAAAATTATGGAAAAATGCTACTGGACATGTAAGAAAGACACAAATCTGGGGATGATCAGCACGTGTCAACCACTCAAGAGACTCCACCCGAGATGAAAACACATTTCAGACAGAAATATGCCAGAAAAACAGACTAAATGTTAGATAGAAAAGGAAAATCTGATGCTCCACTCCACATGATCCAACGTGGGCCTTTTTGGGGATTACTTTAAATTTGCTCTTACACAATGTGTCTACTGTTAGTCGACTACAATCCCCCTACTTGTTACGACATGGACATAATAGGCCTTGGACAGTGCTGCTATGTCATGGAATACACTCGAGCAAATGTCTGAGCTGATATAAAAGGTCCATGGTATTATAGGACATGCTATTCAAACAGAAAAATCCATTCTACATACATTCACTCCGTGTATGATCAATAAATACTGTATAATACATCATGCAGCAAATACGGAGTGCTTCAGCGTATAATAACCACACTCTTCCTGGTCGATGGATGATTGATGACATTTTATCATTTTCTGAGCAGGCCAAAAGCCTTACAGGAGCAGAAAATCCAACTTTTCTGCTCGCTCATCAAAGGAAATAAGTGTTTACATTTCCACCTGTGTCTTGGCAGGTATTCAAAGCCACACAAACGGAAATATCCACACTTACACCTGCTTATACGATCCCAAATTTGCACTCTTGCGGCTCAAATGGGGAAAATCAAGTACGGCTTGATGGCAACTTAGAGTGTTTTTACACTTGGTGTAGATACTCGAGCATGCATCCAGGTTAGATGCCTGAATGACTCATTTCTTCGAGTGCATTTTTCCACAATAATAACCCTCAAAGCCCGTGGACTTACTCTATGACACGTATCCATGACAACACTTAGCTGCATTGTGCTCTAAGTGTCTGCATTTGCTGTGCAAGGTGAACTCGGTGCAGAAAAATACAACAAAGTATGTTTGCTCCTCACAACATACAGTGCCACTCAAAAGTTTGGACACATCTTTCTCATCCAATGACTTGTCTTTATTTTTTGACAGTGTAGATTAATATTGAAGACACCAAAATAACGAAATATGGAATTATATGATATTATGTTGCAAGCAAAAAATGCAAAAACAGTCTTAAAAAGCGAAAGGACTCTTGCACGCTGTCTTTCTGTGCTTGCAATCAAACATTTAATAACATCGGTGTTATTAAATCTTTTATTGCAAGTGCAGAAGACAGTGTGCAAAGGTTTTTGATGGGTCTTTTTGATGGATATTTTAGATTCTTCAAAGTCACCACATTTTGCTTTGATGACAGCCTTGCACACTGTTGGTATAGTCTTAACCATTTCTCATGAAAATAAAGAAAAAATCTTGAATGAGAAATGCATCCAGACTTTTTACTGGTACTGTATATATATATATCTCAAAAAAGGCGTGTTTTAAATCATGACATCACAGATGAAAATGTGTCATGTACCAATTACGCTATTCGACTACCATCAAACAGGCTTTCCCATTTGGTGTGGACTTCATGGGACTGCATCAGAGTTTGTCTGACCAACGTTTTGTGGAAGAAGTGAAACCAGTCCTCTGGACCATGTGCAAGTTCAACAACAGCTTTCACACATCATCAAACACCAAAGTCTCAGGAAAAAATGGCCGTGGGTCTCCAACCAGTCTGTGTGAAAACGCCTTTAAAGTTAACAGCATGGTTTTATCTCACCTATTCAACTTACGCAAGGATTTATACAGCGCTAGCAGTGACTTTAAATTTTGGCACTGAAAATAAAATTTGGCATTTAAAACAAAGCCTGAACTAAAAGAAGGAAACACTGGCATTGAAACACTTGGAAAAAGTTGAATTGGCACTGAAAGTGGCATCATGCCGATCTGGCAGAGATCCATTTGATGAAGTGCTAATATTAGCTACATTAGCAATGTTAGAAAGTTACCTTTAACCCAGGTTAGTTCTGTGTGAAAAAACAATGGCAGAAAAAATTTGACTTAAACACACAATATATAAATGCTGCTGTAAAGTGTCTCTCTCACATTCAGGATTCAAGTTGAATTTTAGTGAAACAGAGGTCAGCATGAGAGTATCAGCAAACTGCTGGATGTATATTTCCAATGCATCAGTCATTTTCATTCCCTTATGTTTCACTCTATAACTGCTTGATGAAGTACGGCGCGTATGCACCACGGTTCTGATCCGTCCTCCGCACGGCTGCAAGCCCCACCAGCAGCGTTTCAGAAGCATTTAAGCAGCGGAACGTTTTGCTGCCTGACTCTGTTTACTTTGTCAGATTTTGTTGATTAGATCCACTTTCCTTTCTCTTTGTGCTTCTACCATGGATAAGCAGGCTATGTGGTTAAATGGCTTCTTTTCTGTCTGTCTTTATGACTGTGAGTCTGTACATGGTCTTTTATTTTGAAAATCAACCAGATTCTCCCTGCCTTTTCTGTGTCTGACATCCTGCCTGTTCGATCTCTGTGCTAATTGACGCCGCATCCATCAAAAATAGACTTGGCGTGTATTTAAAAGCATAGAATGGCTGCGATCAGCTCTGGCTGACGTGGTGCAGCCATAACACGACGCAGTCGCACCTGTTGGAATTTAGCCTTAATTCTCCACTGGTCATCCATGCCCCCTACTGCAGTGGCTCTACAACCCTTCCAGGGGGGCTCGACCTTGCCCCCTCCCCTCAAACATCTCCTTTCCATGTCAAAATCATGACAGAAAGTTAAGACTGAAAAATCAATGACACTGAAAAAAAAAACTGACAGCATAGAAGAAAAACAACTGTCACTGAAAAGAACAAGAGGCATGAAGCAAACAGAAGATCACAGGAAAACACATCAGAATACAAAAAAATATCAAAATAAAATTAATGTACAGACTTTTTCTTTTTTCAGCGCCAATACAACATTTTCAAGAGTTTCAATGCTTCAGTGTTTCCTTTCTCGGTTTAGGTTTGGTTTTCAATGTCATATTTTATTTTCAATGCCAAAATTTAATGTCACCACTCGAGCTCCACAGATTTAAATCGACGGTATTTCAGAAACAACCTTGCCTCTTGAGCCTTCCCAACATCACAAACGCTTTAACCATTTATCTGTATCAGGCGTTGGATGACTTGAGATACAAACAGCCAGGTTCATCAGTATGCTCCCTCAGATGTAGAGGCAGACGTTGCACTTCCAGACAGGCGCTGTCAGGCTGCAGCTCCTTGTGCCGCTGCTGCCAGACACATGTGTTCTTGCCAACTGCCTCACTTACCCTAATGAAAAACAAACTCAAGCTTTGCACTGGAGGGACCACACGTTGAGGAGCCTGAATGAAGCAGTTTGCGACGACGCGTGGCACGGCTTCAGAAAGGGGCTAACTAAATAGCTTGCTGTGATTGTTTTGAAGAGGGTTGCAGCTCATATTGTAAACCCTGCAGTGATGTACAACAGGTGTGACGTAAAACTGCTCGATTGGGTTATTTCCCCCATTCAGATGTGGCTGACATTCTTTATACTTGTAGAAGTCTTCTTCAACTTATTCATCTTCTTTACTCAAGTAAAAGTGAAAAGGCTCTGAAATGTACTCAGAGTACAAAAGTGAAAAGTAGCTGTCTGAAAAACATTTCTACTGGCTGTTCCTGTGCAAAGCTAACTCAACCTCACCTTGTCTCCACAGTCACGTCCCTTTCTTGTCTTTTTCATCTTGTTGCGTCTTTTTCATCTTACTTGTTTTTATCTTGATGCATCTTTTACGTCATTTTTGTCTTGCTAAATCTTTTTCATTTTGTTTTTTATGTTGTTCTTGTCATAAAAATAGTTTTTGTCTTGCTGCATCTTGTGTTGTTTCTGTCTTTCTAAATCTTTTTTGTCTTGTTACGTGGTTGTTAGATCTTTCACGTCATTTTTGTTAATAGTTCTTTTTCATTTAATTACATCTTTTTTGTCTTGTTACATCGTTTTGGTCTTGTCACGTCTTTTGTCTCATGTAGTCTGACTTGCGTAGCACGCACTAATGGGAAAGCGGCACCCGCAATGACTTAAAGTGAAAATAATAAATAAATCCCCTCAAATGCATTAAAACTAAAGCACTGAAAATGTAAGGAATAGAAAGCACAGATATTTGTGTTAAAATGTTGGAAGTAAAAGTAAAAAGTTCTGTTTACTTGGTCACTTCCCACCTCTGCTCCATTTGTATCAGTTTTCCAAACAAAGAAAGAACAAGGTTAGCCCTTGGAGACACAACCACCCTTTCCACCATTGTGTAGATGTGTGATGAAGTGTGTAACATGAGTCCAGGCCACAGGACCTCAGTGAAGGAGGTCTGAATCTCTTCCATCCCCTCGTGGCATTTGGAAGCATTTCTAGGGAGGAATCCCTTTATTGTGCACACAGACGTCTGGGGGGCAGAGAGAGAGAGAGAGGGAGAGAGAGGGAGAGGGAGACAGAGGGAGAGAGAGGGAGAGGAGAGAAGCCCTGCACGAGTGACACATCACAGCCTCAGACAGCTCACTGTGTCAGCTGGAACAGACAGAGGCTCATTATGGGTCTCCATTCAGCATGTCTCACCAGGGACAGCATGGAGGAGACTGGGGGAGGGGAGAGGATACAGAAAAGGGGATCCACATTTTTTTTTAGTTCCAAAAAAGATGCACACAGAGGAATCCTTGGTGGATCAGAGACAACCAGTAAAGGGTGGTACAAAAAGTCAGCTAGAGGAGGGACAACGCCTGACATGTGTGGAGGAATGACTTGGGTATTGTCTTTCTACAGTTAATTATATGGAGCCCAACCATAATAAATATCCCAATACATGTCTTCACACTCTAAATCACTTCTGACAGGTACTTAAAATGATATTTGCAGGGGGAAAAAAGGTTATTTCATGACTTCTATGATTAAACCTACCCTAACTGATTTTTTTGGCCACTCGGAGGCAGCAGAAACAAGCTGTGAACACAACTGGCATATCATTATCACATTATCAATGGCAAACTTGATTAGTAATGAACTGATACCGGATACCGCTATGGGTTCAATACTGTGCTCATGGACTCGTACTCATACTTACACAACTACTCAGATACCACCGCTCCTTCAACACAGGCGATTAAATAAAACATTTAAGGAAACAGCAACGACACAGAGTTAAGGAGTTTGCTAATGCTAGCAGCGGGAAACAGTTACAATGATTTGTTACGTTTAGAAAGTGAGGAACATCTGATGACAATAAAACATATGGTTTTAAAGTCATTATAGTACATTACTGTAAGAACTGTAATGGCAATATACTGTATAGGTGCATCTGCATCTACAAGTACCCAAATGTAAGTACTTAGTGTTTGGTCTAAAAAAAAAGTGCTATTTGCGCATCACTATACATAATAGTATACACAGCAGATACAGAGAAACATTAGCATTTATTTGGGTTGTATTCCTTTCAGCTCTGTTTTGGTCTCCTCTGTGTTCTTACAGAAACATCTGAGCTTTTTTGCTGAAAACAGTTGCATTCTGTTGCCAAAAACAACCGTATAGGGCGGCAACTAACTAACTTATTTTCAGTCTTGGCAAATTTGTTGATTATTTTCAGGATTAATCGTTCAGTTTATAAATTGTCAAGAAAATCGTGAAAAATACTCATCTCAACTGCCCCGAGCCCAAAGTGTTACAAATTGCTTCTTTTGTCCAACCAACAGTCCAAAACCCAAGGACTCTTCATTTTCTATCATGACAAAGAAAAGCAGCAGATCCCTATTGTAACAGCTGTTACAATCAGGTCAAAAATCAACTATCTATTTTCAAAGTTGCTTGTAGCAACTTTAATTAGTTGCCAACTAATTTTCTTTCAATCGCCTAAACGTTGCTGCTCTACAATCCTATGAAAGTGGTGAGAGTGACTCAAAAACAGCACGTCGTGGGCCAGGAACCCAAAATAATGACCTAAAAGATGCTGTAAAAGTCTGCAAAGGTGGTTCAAAAGGTCTTTTGCCAAGTAAAAGTGCACATAGTGCATGTGGCATTTTGGTGGCTAACCATGTAACTGCCCCTCATTTCATGTCACAACTGATTGTTAATTAAAAAAAAAAAGCAAAAATCCCAACCAAATAAAACAGTGTAGTTGTTTCTCACAGAAACAGAGAAGTAGGGCTGAGAAGATATCAACATATAACCAAGTTTCAAGTTGGGACTTGAAAGCCAACGCTACTGTATGTAACAATCAAAAATGTTCCTCAACTTCTTCCCGTCAACCCCTGTGGTGTTCCTGGCCATTAGTGGTGCTGTGGGGCAACGTTCTGAGGAACAGATCCCTTTATTGTTTTCATCTTGTACACATGCACACACGAGCATGTGCCGGGAATGCAACAATAAAAAAAAAAACACGTTTCAAAGCATGCAAAAACCAGGCTTCGCGAATGTACATGCACACGTGTTTTGAGAACCGTTAGTAAACATCTCATTATTTTACAATGAAAATCCCACAGGATGACTTTAACTTAGAAGCATGTACACCTCATTATCATACAATAATCATGAAGCCAAAAACTAGAAGAGGCTTCCAGTGAGGCAGTGCTTGTCAACCTGGTGGTCAGGTTGACAAGGAGTTCTCAATTATTCATTTGGTACTTGTCATACAAGAGAGTGGAACAAGCAAACTTCCTTTCTCAAACTGACAATAAAATGCCAGGCTGATGACAGATGAACTCTGTGTTTTTCTTAGAACACTTGCTCCCTCAAGGGTCCTAATGAGAGTGAATGTCTCTTCATGGGACCCACTGTCATGCTCGGTCTCGTGTTTTTTCTCCTCTGTAAGATTGAACATACTGGAAACTGTCCCTCACTGGCACAGTGGCACTGTCCCTTCAGCCTGATCGCGCCCAAAAAGGAGAAAATACCTTTTTCCTCATGAACAATCTTGGAGTTTTGTATCTTGACAGAAATGCGAACAGAAAGGCAGGTTCACAGCCCAGTCACTGGCTTTGCCGTTTCTCTCGCAATGACGCTGGAGGGATTTTAAGCAGGGCTTTCAAACCAGGGAAATCCATTAAGTTGTCAGTTGTCGCAAAGAGCTGGCAAAGTGCCGTACACATCTCACCTGTCTAATTTTATTGCTAAACCATGCTCTTTTCCATAAGGCCAATGCTATTAGAGTGCATGAGAAAGGCTATGGAATCACTATTGCTCTGTAAGGCCATTTTCACAACCTCCACCCATTGCCCCGTACCATTTAAAGAAAACAAAGAGGTGCACGCATCTTAATAATGTAAGACAATATGCAGCAGGGCTACCTCAAGAAAAGGACCCAGACCTTTTCCCGTCTTCTTCACACTTGTTAGAAATATATCTCATAAAATAAGCATGATTTAGTTTATGGTGTCAGTTTCTCATTTCTAAGAGAGATAGGACCAATATAGAAGATATGAAAATGAAAATACAGAAGGAGCATGAGAAATAAGGGTCGTCTCCACGCTATCTGCACTATCTGCGGGACATGTGAATATCACAAGCCACAATGCTACAGTGCCCCACAATGCATTATACAGGTTACATTATGCAAACTAAAAAAACTTTCCAGATAGTGAAAACTTTGACTGACTGTGCATCAGCATCAACTGAAACTAATTTTTTTCCAGTTCTACCTTGAAAATACAGCTGGAGTGAAGAAATATACTACCCTCACCACCTATTGTACAATGAACCAGCAAAAAAAAAAAAGAAGACATATACCAACATAAACCTGTTCTGATAATCACATTACAAAAACTGGTGAAAAGTACTTGCATTTTGGAACATAAAGTAGCAAACACTCAGAACACTCAGCAATGTATCATGGGAAATGAGGGCCATCTCTCATCACAATCTCCAGCACAATTGAATGTCACAAGTCACAATGCTAAAGTGCCCCGCAATGGCTGGGGGACGGCATTACACATGTTACATTACACAAGCTAAACAAACTTTCCAGATGGTGAAAATAATAATAATCAAGACAAAATAGC
The DNA here is from genome assembly GCA_027495735.1 of Lutjanus campechanus. Lineage (NCBI taxonomy): Eukaryota > Metazoa > Chordata > Actinopteri > Lutjaniformes > Lutjanidae > Lutjanus > Lutjanus campechanus. Next base: position 15,967 of record JAJHUR010119500.1, read on the forward strand.
GTTATTGGTACTGGTAGATATCTAAATTCAGGTATTGGAATCAGATCGAAACTGAAAGAAAGGTGATTGATGCCTATCTTAACATGTACTTGGTGCAAAAATGTTTTACGCAGGTTTTATCAAGCTGAACTACCCTGTCTCTCTTGTGCTCTCCTCATTCCTATTGGCACTGGCACAAAGGAATACACGCACACACTCTTGATGTCCACTTGATACCGTTATCTTGAACACACCTGCTCACCGCTCTCAGAGCATGTCATTCAGAATCCTTCTCAAAATCCCAAACAATAACTCACAAGTACTCACGAACACAGAACAATATCGGGGCAATATCCTGCACTTCAACGCTGCCACCTTAATGGTGTTACTGGTGTCAGGAATTTCATCGAGAGGGTCGCCGTCACATGCCGAACAATTCCGTTTGACAGCTGGTTTTATTATTAATGTGACGGCTCATCCCTCTGAGGACGCCACTGACCTGTCTGTCACTTAGATGGTAACCCAGATCACAACAGCCTAGAGTGGACAGGACAGCTGCGTACACATACAAACACGACTACGAAAGTTGTCAGGAAAATAAGCGCACAAATACACACGGAAAAAAGGCTCGGAGAGAGGCTCGTGCAAACACGTGTGTGCATATGTGCGCAACCGCAAGCAGACACACACACACACACTCCTGAGCGCAAACCGAAAGAGACAGTGACACTCTCAATAACCCTGAATCTGGGGTGCCTGGAAGAATCTGACAAGCGGTCATGTCATCTATGCAGGGGGTTGGAGGCAACTGGGATCTGAGGCTATTACCAGTCTTTTCTTTGAATCTCTGGAGAAAGAAACACAACATCACAACAAACGTGAATGTACCTTTTACACTGTAAAAAACAAAACAAACAAACAAACAAAAGAGGACTTTTTAACTCACCTTTTCTCATTAATAATATAAATAATATAATATGTTTTATGTATTTAAGTTAATTAAACATATAATTTCTATTTATTTCTGAACACTTTCAAACTGTCACTGTATACACTCACTCAAACTCACACTACACACATGTATAAATGTCTGTTATTGTAGGTGACGTGTTCAGTGTGTTTTCTTAATCTAATATGCATGTCATTTGTGCAGAGGAAGGGTCGCCTCTTAAAGCACTCAGGATGATGTCATGTGGCCATGAGGAGGCTGACATGACACCAGTGGACAGCTCTGGCAACCGCAACCGCCGCTGGCCGAGCACAAAGCAGCCTAGACGCGCTACCCGGGCGCTCCAAAACCACTGCTAAAACAAGAGTGGAACAAGAGGGGATGAAGGAAACCGCAGAAGACCATGGAGAGGTCAGCAAGGTACTGGAAGTAACTCTCAGTCTTGATGATTGAAAATTTAAGCGTAACCTGATGTAATCCTGCAAGAATGTGACTGTAAGCCCATAACAAGACCTGCTAATAGTATTCTGTGAGCCTTGTGTGTAAAAGTAGCTTTATTTGATGATTACCATTGGGAGACTGGTAGAACTTTTTTATCATCATCACCGTGTAAGTTTCTATAGACTGAACCATACAATAAGTGCACAGTAAAACCAAAACAATGAGCAAAAATAGACCGAAAAGCTCTGTAAAGCTGAGTTGGAAATCTTCTTTTGTGTGTCCTTACACATTTTTTTGCTGCTGGTATCTCAGCTAAACAACTGTCCCATGACCCTGAACCACCATCACCACGGTCAAACGCATTTCCCATGAGCACTTCTGGCCTACAGTGAGGAAGGCCAAGGTCATGGCTGTGACAAAGGCAGTCACTGTGAAATGAATAATGTAAGAGGCATAAAAAGAAGGTGCCTCGTGTATTGTATGTGACAAGGGTAAGTTTTTACCGTATGTTGACCCTCATCCAGCCAAACCTCGTGGTGTAAATGCACTCTCACTAATGAGCAATGGTCAGCTGTTCTATAATGTGTGTAAAGTGAGAAAGCGTGTTCAGCTTGACAAGATTAACCCAACATTCCTTTTGTTTCTCAGTGATACACCAGTCGATCACAATGTGCGATACAATTAGCCAAAGTTGTCTATCACATCCCACTCACGTGAACATGAATACTGGGTTACCATTTTGTGGCTCAGCACAAGTGGACCTATGCCTACTATAAACTATAGTTGCGTTTTCACCACAGAAACTTTCCCCAAGGACTAGGAACCTTTGAAGGAACTAAGTTCTTTTCCACCATTAGGAACTTAATTAAGTTCCCCCCCAAAAAAGTCCCCGTTCAGGAGCTGGTGCTTTTAAAGAGTAAAGGAAATTTACATGTCTGGTTGGTCTTGCAGCATTTTATTTCAGCCACTGCTTTTATAAATATGCATCCACAAAGCAGTTTGTTTTTGTTCACTTTGCTTCAACACATCAGCATATAGAAGAGAGCAGACAGGCCAACAACACAACAAAGACGAAGACAAAGCCGTAGCATTTATTAGGGGATGAGATTTTAATAACTTAAGTGGTTATAATAGGTGATTTCATCACATTATATCACATACAAGGTGTTTTAAAGGCTATTTTTCAATTTCCTTTTTTTGTGTCTGAGTGACCAATGCGAATGACCATTTTTGACACCGGTCCAGTATTGAGGAAGAGCGTCGCAGCTGGCAAAAGCTAAACTGAGCTGCAACAATGCACTGTCAAAGTAAGTTTAATAAAATTTCTTGTTTTTGCCACTGAGAGGCTCAGATTGTTTCTGACGACAATTTGAAATCGATCCCCACGGAGACAGACCTTTTAAAGAGTAAGACCCTTGAAACAGACACAGCTACCACATCATGCTATTCAAAGCAACCACACTCCAGTGGAAAAACAGTAATTTTACAATCCTGGTGTCCATGTCTCGACTGGTTTTTAAAGGTAGGTGAAGGTAAAATTATTGTTTTTGTAAATAGAGACTGGAAAAATACCGAAGTTACCTTTTAATGCAGTAAATTACTATGCCTAGTCTTCCCTCTTCTTTAGCAGTACAAGTCCTCCTGTGTCTCACCATCTCCAGCTCCTGCTATTCGAACACATTAAGCCTCTATGACAGCCGATTTTGCCTTCTGAAAAGCATCTGTTCCAAGCTTTGCCTTAGTGGAATAAGAGGTAATTTGTTTGATGTTTGGAGGAGCACAAACAAGGCTGAAAGGCAGGGAGAGCCATTACAATAATGTGTTTTCTCCTGTTATTATCCCAGGGGAGCACCAATGGATTCCCACAAAAACACAGCAAGAATGGAGACCTGCAATCTTCTGATTATTTAAAAAAAAAAAGGAAAAAAAAGGTTAAATTCAGTTACATGACATGTCGTCTTGAACCAGGGGATGTTCTGGTCCAGCTGTTTCACACAGGGTTCCTGCCTCGACTACTGATGAAGCGTTTGAATGGCTTACATAGTTGCTACAGTCAAGGACATGATGACAATGCATGATTTTAAAAAAAAAATCTATTTCATTAAATGGAACATTAGCCTAAATGTACCTGAGAGGAAGGGGGGGCAGGATGAAAGTGGGAGGGGTTGGGGTGTGTTTGAGGAAGCGCTATATAGGAGGAACAGCAGATGGAAGGAAACATAAAAGCAATAATATAACGTTTCCAGATCACTGGGCTACAAGCTGCTTCAATTATTTTTTTCTCATCCTATTTTCTCCATCCTTCTCTCCCTCCCTCCGTCATATCTTGTTTCCCTCTCCCTACCATAAGAGATCAGATCACTTTTGTTTGTCTTATACCTTTTTTGATAAAGGAAGATGGTACATCTTGATCAGCCAGAGCATCACCCAGTCCAGGAAATGGGACTTGTCAACCAGACACAAGGCAGGACAGACGTTACAGAACCAGACATGTGGAAGCACACCAGTACACATTTAGGCTCTGGGCTGTGCATGTAATACTTGCTTTCCCCTATTGTTTATTCATTGCTTCATTGCAAGAGCACGAAGGGGAGATGATTGCTGTTTTTCTTGCTTGGTGACATTTTCTGTTCCTTAGAGAAACATACAGCATGCGGCCAACTGCTCCAGGCAGGCCCCTCACATGGTTTAGAGTTTGCGCTTTAATAGGAGACACTTGAGTGCTGGTGACGCTTTATAGTGGCGGGGCCTTTGGAAACAACTCGTAAAGGGGAAAGATGGGTGGCTTTATTCAGACTGCAACAGCGTAAACAAACAAAACCAGCCTCCTGCAGGAACACACTCTAATGAGACCGTAATACCATATTTGTGATCCTTCTGGTCTCACACATGAAGGGTATATGGTACAGGGTTTAGCAAGACATAACACTCTCAGAGCAATTATTTTGCTCAAAGGTTCTTATGTAACTTCCACCATTCACGCTTGTGTTTCCATAGCCACCAAGAGCCAAAAATACTTTTTACTTTTTAAGTTCTTCTTGAACATGAAAGGCAAGAATTCACCTCTCTCTACCTTTTTGGCCTTCAGCTCTTCAAGGTTTCAATCTCACACGTCTCTACACCTGATTTCAGATGTATTTTGAGAGATGCTTCAAGGTAATCACTCTTTGTGCCACAGACTTGCAGTAAAAAAAACAGTGAGTCTTTTACCAAAAAAAGTCAAACCATGGCCAACTTTTGCTACAACGCAAAGCAACATCATCCAGTCACCACGCTGCGTTGGCCAATCAAATCCGCGCAAGTGAACATAGCCGGAAGAAAACATTAACAGCGTAATTCTGCCATTCATCTCATTCGACCTGAGTCATCCATCAACCCCACCTCCTTCAAAAGCAGACATTCTCACTCCCGATACTGCTCCTGTCATACTATGTGCACTAGGGGGTGCTGCCTAACAATGAACAGACATATTAGTTGGAATAAGCATTTATATTTACAATCAATCAATATTTTTTTCTGGTGAGGACTGACTGATATTATCAACATGCACTGACGTATATGTCTCTGGACGCAATTAGATAGACTTACAACCAATCAGAGCAAGGAAATATGACCTACAGCCAATCAATCACCAGTGTTTTCAGGCAGGCCACATAATGGCGGTAGCCTGGTTACAACCTTTCTCGTATTACAACTAAACAGCACACTAAAATATGTTTTTGAAGACATGTTAGGCAAGAAATAGGCAATGTAGACACAGAATCTTAATTCATATCTATTCAACACTGCCTAGTTTTAGAGTTTTAACAGAGTTTTGGGTGCACTTGTTTGAAAGCAAAACACAAAATGTGCAGCCACCTGGTTGCTATCTTTCTTGTATTATAGCTAAACAGTAAACTAAAATATCTTTCTAAAAACATTTCAAGCCACGTAGTAATAAAATCTTAATCCGGGGCAGCTGTGCCCTCGGTGGTAGAGCGGGTTGTCTGCAGATCACAGTGTTGAGCGCTTGATCCCCACCTCCTCGGAGCCACACATCAAATTGTCCTTGGGCAAAACACTGTACCCCGGTTCCCCAGCCACTGGGCATGCACAAGAGGTTGCATTCCCAAATTGTGGGTACCAAGCCCAGATAGATGGGAAGGGTTGTGTTAGGAAGGGCATTCGACATAAAAAGCTACTTCCAAATCAATGGTGCGCCTAATGGGAGCAGCCAAAAGACAAAGAAGAAGTAATAGAATCTTGATCCATATTTGATCAGCATTGCCTAGTTTGAATGGATGCAGTTGGATGGACCTACAACCAATCAGAGCAGCGAAATGTGAGACTGGTGATGCCCTTCTGTTAATCATTGTATACAGCCTGCCACATATTAAATAAATGGTTGTGATTGGTCTGACTGTATCCATGGCTGGTGGAGGTCTGTCTGAATGGAAGGGGAGCCTGGTAAATGAAAGCCTCAGGATAGATTTGTATGTATTTGGCTAAGTCTACCATTTAGAAGAAGGAAAAAATACTTGTGCTTGTGGTAAAAATACATTAGAAGGTTATATCAAGCAAATCCTAAAACAGCAGTGTTTAGTTGTTTATACATACCAGGTGATAAAAATGCTGTAGGTCAAATTGGTGTACACGGGGAAAAATATTAATGCAACACAAATATAACACAAATATTCCCCGAGTTTACAATGTCACGGTCCAACTTTGTTATTTTCTGCAAAATAGCGGCGAAGGATTAAACGCAACACAGCAGATTTAATCCAGCTCAGGATATGCCCCCGTGGCTCTGAAGGTGACAACATGGCTTTTCCATGGTTGCTAAGGTCGAAATGAGATACATGCTATTTTATTGCAGCAGTAATCTGTTGCAGACGACTAATTCATTCATGAGGCCATTTTCCCAACTGTTCAATTTCTCCAAGCCATAAGCCACTTTATTAAGAGAGCAAAGCACAGAGGTTTTGTTCAGATAATACACCCAAGTGCTCCTATTAAAAGCTCATCTGAATAACTTTGATGGAGTTAAAAAAGAAAGAAAGAAACTCAACAATTAAAGGCTTTAGGATTGTTATGAAATGTGCGTCTGCTTTTTAACACTGGCCAACAGCTTCTGGAGATTTCTAAATTATTCAAATGAAGGGATGCTAAAAACTCTTGGACATAACAAAAAAAAACTTGTCAGAAACCCATTAGATCTTTTGTGAGCAGTTGGTGATAGCTTTAGCATGCTTAATGTCTTACATAATTTAGTGTGAAATCACTGCACAAAAGGCAAAAATAGTGTTCTGAGCCAAGTTGTTGTATCAAACCCTTCCATAAAGGGTAGTTCGTTCATTGCTCATTTAACTCAATCATTTGGACTCTTTGATTGAATTCATTTCCCTAAAATTGGCAGTAAGGTCGTAACAGTAACTTAGCCCTCTAAAGACAAACAGCAGCAGCTTGTGGGGTTTTAAAAAGGCTCAAAGATAATTTACAGTGGCAGCTTTTGTCGTCCGACTCCAAATCTTTTGATTTATTCTCTATTATAGTGAAATGTTGTTATGCAAGGCCCTCAGGAAAATGCCAGTGGGCTTTAGACAATCAACAATGCACACACCATCGTTCAGCCACCCAGCCAGATCAGCTGAGGGCATCGCCGCAGTCCAACAAGAGTGGCAGCGCACATAGATGCTGCAGCCGGTAGCTCCTTCAAACTTTGCTATTTTTTTTCTATTAATCGTTTTTCTGATTTATTGTTGAGACACTTATCACCCATGACAGAAATACATTCACAGGGCTTGGAAAAAGAAGCGTGGGGTTTGGATTAAAGAGCGGCGGACCTTGAGACGATCAACAAAGCACACGGCATCTTCATCAGATCTTCATCAGATAAGCTAGACACACCACCGAGGAGCACCTCAAGAAGAGCGGAGGAGAGCGCGGACTAGAGACATGCTAATAAGCTTGAACTTAAGGCTGGTTTTGGCTAATGTCCAGTTAGGAAAATGAAATGAGGTCTCAGCCTGGCCAAGCAATCGGAAAAACCAGACACTGTTGCGCCCTTATCTTCACAAGACCTGCAAGAATACACATAACTACAGCAGGATGAGGGGAGGTGGACCCATTGATGTTACCTCATGCACAAATGTAGGCAAGGTTGACAGACAATGTTTTAATGTGAAGATGTCAACCATAATCTTGTTGCTGCTATATTCAATTCATACATATAGCTACACTTTTATACATATGGCTATGTTACCTTACAAACCCTATAAATTTCTTATTACCAGTTTCTAACCCACTCGTGTGACCCCCATCGGGATGCAATAGAGCTGCAGCAAATGCTCACGCCTGTGAAGGGGTAAGGAGTCGCTGTGAGTCCTGAGGGGTGTAATAACAGCAGTGCTGTGGAGTGGAGACTTTGGAGAGACTCTGCCTAATTGGCAGGTCGGAGCGCTCAGCAGTGTACTCATAAAGCTCGGCTTCTTCCTGAGGAAAAGGCTCATTTTGAGGCAGGCAGGCGAGCATGCAGCAGCAGGCTGTGGACAGGGCTGCACAGCAGAGAAGAAAACTGTCTCAGTTCCAACCTCACACGCCTTTACCTCTGTGCCTCGAGTCTGCAGGCTTGGCAAACACACGAGTATTTAACACCCGGGAGGGATCCTGGCTTCCCCACTACGTGCATTGTGTGCATGTCAGCTAGCGAGCTTTAAAGCTGCCGTGCCGCTATGTATATGAATGGCCGGTGTATAAAACGTGTGTGTGCATGTGCAAGCATGTGTGTATGACATCTCTATGGCCACCAAATCTCCCAGCCTCCCTCTGGGGACCTGGTGCTGGCAGAGAGAGAGGACAGAGGCAGCTTTGTGTGTGTGTGGCCAAAGTATTGACTTTATGTAGAGTCCATGTACTGGAGGCAGCTGCACCAGTTGGCATTTCCACTGGGGCGCCGTACTGTTTTGAAAAAGACAGACCTCTGTGCCTCTGTGTCAGTGTCTCTGACAAGGGCTTATCAAACACAGCCAATCAGGCGAGGGGACATTTGTTTCCAGTGTTTCATTCAGTGACTTATTTAAGTCATTAAGTCATTAGTTTCCACTGTTTTCAACATCAATCTGAGACCAAAAACATTCTGTACATGTCAGAGTGCATTTTCTCTTTGTCACAAATTTTGCAGCACTGCAGGACGTTGAAAATGACATTTTAATTTGAGATGAATTTCATAAAGGTTCATGACAGGCACATGATAAATGTCTTAGTGACAAGAACATAGCAAAGACATGACAGACAGCATGCTAACATGCTTGCAATGACAATGCACACATGCAGTGTTTAGCAGGTACGTTTGCCATGTTTCCCACCTTAGTTAAGTGTGTTAACATGCTAACATTTAATAATTAGCATCCACTGTCCGCATTCTCACAATCCCCACCCCTACAACCTCCAAGCTAGCAACCACACACTGAAAATGGCAAGTCGCTAAAAGTACGACAGAATTTTTATTAGCAATAATGTCACCAAGGTACACTTACCACAAGTTATCAGACTGTGAAACGATGGTATATGCTCCCGTAGAAGCCACAAGTCCGTATGATATCAACCTTGTTTTAAGAAAGAACATGTTTAATTCAAGATGTCATGGAGAAGTACTACACTACACACAATCCTGCACACACAGTGTAACAGCAATGCCTCTGATTGGTGAAGCTCGCTGTTACCATGAAAATGTTCATTGCATCAGCAGGTTGGCTAGTTAAGAGGCTAACTTTAGCTAACAAGAGTCGTGCTAATAATGATGTTATGCCACAGTTAATATAACTCATATACATACACAACACAAACTAATATGTATTATAACACAATTATTAACAATACAGACACTATAGTTCAATTAAAAAAGGAGGGGTTTATGGGATGAGTAGTTCCTTCCCTCTTAAAATAATTCTGTACACAATCTTATACCTTTGCTGTTTTTTTTTTCTGTTTTCCAATATTTCTTTCTCCAAATCATTTTTTAATAGTCATGATTCATCTTGTAGTTGGTTCCACGCTTAAAACTCTTTTTCTGAGATGTCAATGCTTCACTTCACAGTAATACAATATACAATCTTTAGTGAAAAAACTTTAGGTTTACATAACAGCAGACTAACTGCACATGACTCCTACAAGGCTGCGACAGGTCTGGACCACTCATAAATTGTGCTCATACCCAAGAAAAAATTCAGTCGTATGAGTGGTTCTTACAAGCATTGGCTGGGAACCATGAATGTCTTTATCATCTAGTGGATGCGGGGAAAATTCATTGGATAAATGAAAATTTATGCCAAACCACCCACGCAGACCTCTTCCAAAAAGGGATTTGTGTCAGCATAATATCACACTATTGAGTCTGTGCTTGTCATTATTTGCAGGATCACAAGAGGTCGTATGTCTGGATTATTCTCTATTAGAAAATTCTATAGTACTTTGTTGGTATAGTACACAATCTTTAGTACTTTTTTCTTTTCTTTTTCAAGTATGTTTAGAATTTTATATTGCTAGATTTACCCATGTTTTGTTGTGCTGATTTAGTCTTTGTGAGAGAAAGATTTTCACCTTGGTGGGAAATAGATTTCTATTCTATTCATTAATAAGGTGTGTCTTAGTCATATCTATCTGCTATATATGAGGGAAGATGGAAAGTTAGCTCTCAGCCAGCCTCACTGTGGGACTCTCATATCCATTAGTTCAGTGAAGAGCCCTGCTGCTCCGCAGACACAGAACACACGAGACATCCTGCCCTCAAAGCGACGTCGGCAGCTTCAGCAGTCAGAGAACCGCGCTTAACGAAAGGACGACCTCAACTTCAAGCTGTTTACCCTCGCCATCAGGGGAGGCCTCAGAGGAGGAGAGTGCAACGACAGAGCGGAGCGCGCAGGAGGAAGAAGGCTCACGAGTCCAATGCCTGAAGGGCCTGCCATTAAAAATAAATGAAAAGTACACTGAGATACGCCACCTGTGGAGTGGAAAGTTTGCCCGGAAAACACAGAGAGCCGTATTCTGTTTGAACGAATCAAACTGATCAAACAGTTTGCTGAGAAAAGGAGGGAGGTCACGAGGGAGGGAAAATGCTCAATGACAGAATTCATTCTCGTGCCGACATAACATAACTGCAAAGGAAAGACAGAAGCTTTGTTTTGTTGATCTGACTGAATTTTCACATTAACATAAATCATTTACATAAAGAAATTAAACCTCTATCCTGAAACCTATACCTTATTTTGTATTTTTTCTTGTTTTTATACTGCATATGTATATATACAGTATATGTATATTTTGTGTTTTTGTCATGTACCTATCTATCTTTGATTTTATTTTGACAGTTTGCGCCCACTGTATGAAATGTGCAAACTCGACTTTTAATCGACTTTTAATAAAAATCTTTGACTTGTGTGACATGTAGAAAAAGTGGCTACACTAACTCGAACCATAACTGTTTTTTTCAGCTTGTCCCCATAGGAGAACGTTTTATAAAGGTTCCACTTGAAACCCTACTTACCACCCACTATAAAGGGCTGTACCTGGAATCACCTCCGACAGGTTCCACCCAGAAATTCCACAAGAGTTCCACTTTCGAAGGGTGCTAACAAGAACCCAGGGGTTCGACATAAAACCTTTTATATTCAAAGGGTTACATCTCGAGCCCACCCAGACCGTTCTACCAAGAACCCTTTTATATTCCAAGGGTTTTATCTAAAACCAAACCAGGGGGTTCTAATGAGAACCCATTTATATTCTCAGGTTTTCATCTAGAACCCACCTAGGGGGTTCTACCAAGAGCCCATTTATATTTCAAGGGTTTCATCTAGAACCCCTTTTGGGGGTTCTAACAAGAAACCTTTTATATTATGGTCCAAAGAACCCTTGACGAACCCCTATTCTCTTTCTTCCAAGGAGGGTTCTTTGGATCAGAGAGGGTTCTTAATGGTGCCCTTAGTCTTACAAAGAACACTCGAGGAACCCTTTCTTCAAAAAAAGAGTTCTTCAGAATCAAATGGTTCTGAGTAGAAGCTTAGCCCTTCAGGATGAACCCTTTTGGAACCCTTATTTCTAAAAGCGTATAGTATCTGCACTCATGGATTACAATATAAAAGCTGGGTACACCTTGCCAGCTTTTACATGCTGTCACTTTGAATCATCCTACACATCTACAGAAAAAGAAATTACATCACCCAACACCTACAAAATGTTAAATCCATTTATGCAGAGGGATGTACAGTAAGATGTGGCCTGTCATTTACTATAATATCACCATCTCTCATAGTTTCTTTGCACTGTACGTCAGCTCCTGTTATCCTTGAAATATGTGTCACTATGAACTCTGAAACGTGTGAGTTGTCAATTTACATTTACATCACTCAACAATGTCACATAAACCAAGTCCAATATGTTTTAACTTAAAGCTTGAGTGCAGGACTTTTACATGTAAAAGAATGACCTATACGTTCAAGCCCTTGTCAAATGAGTTCACACGAAGTGATCCATAAATATAACCACGGCTTATACAGATCAGTTCTCAGATCACTTTTTGAGCAGAAATATTCTGATTTTGAGCGGCGAGCTGGAGCAGCACTCACATTACTGCCGAGAGGAAACTCGATCTGAACAGGCAAAAACAGTGATCATAATAATCATGACATCTACTCCTTGAGGAGGATGAGAGAAAGTACACAGAGAGAGTTGGGTGACCTCCACGCTGCAGTACCGGCTTTTTTTAGTTTATACAGTGGAGGAGGAAATCATTCTAGAGGCAATATATCCAAGGCCATCTAAACCGCTAATAAGAGAAGCGGCCTCCACCGTGGAAGAGGACGGTATCTCGGTGGAGAAACTCGGGAGCAGCTGGAGTTCAAATAAAACATATTATTCAGAAAAAGAAACTCCATTTCAGATTGGGGGTATGAGAAATATTCAATTCATTGTAAAAACATTGGATTTTGTTTCACTGGACAGAATACAACTAAGAATCAAAGTTTTGACAGTTTCTGAGGCATTTGTTTTTCACATGATACTCCAGTCAAACTCAAACTCACATACACACATACACATCCATTTAAAGGGAATGAATTGGTTTACATTGTTTTTTTGGCCATGGTACTTTAGAGTAATGGTTCATCATGAGGAATGTTGCTAGAATAGAGGCAAATTTTTCCACTGCTGACACTCTATAGGAAGCCTGGTATCACGGCAGTTAGTGAAATTGTCATGCAATGTTATTCATTTGTGTACATGGATACAAATTGTCTGTGTTTTTGTTATGGTAAGCGGGTCTTTCAAAGTAATAAGGACAAACATAGTACAAAGGTCAAGGAAGGAGGTCGCAGTGGATGGGACTAGAGTTCAGATCTCATTAATGTTAATTATTTTAGAGAAGATGTTTGACCAAGTTTTAAACCAAAGATCTTTTCCTAAATCTAATCAATTAGTTTTGGTACCTAATCCTGCCCAAGACCTTTATTTTGAAAATGGAACCAGACATTGCATACTTGTTATTGCTACGTTGAAAATGACTGCATAATACATTACGTTGAAAGTCTTGTGTCTTGAGTGTCATGTACATGAACGTAATAGATGAAAGTCTGGACTATTTCACAAACTGCTGTTAGGCTATGTTGCTATAGTAACTCAGTAATTACAACAGCTAGCAGTGCATACAATGGACAATAAATGGATCACGCTGACACCAATTCATCAACAATGCCTGGATCGGTCCAAATCAAGATCCTGCAAACTGGTTTGAGAAGTCCCTGTTTAAAGGGACAGTTCACCCACAAATCAAAAATAGATATTTTCCCTCTGGCTTGTAGTGCCTAATACCTTGCGGAGGTAGAGCAGAGAATGGCACTGAGGGCTTTTCTCCATGGAAAAGATGTTTTCATTCTTCCCCCGAGTGGCTTTGGTAATAGCTGATCTGAGTGGTTGAAGTTAGACATGATAGACAGATGGTTCATCCAATCATCTGCCAAGTGTTTTTTAAAAGTGCCTGCCCTTTTCCATACAGTTTCTAAGGACAACTTCCCAGATTGTTCTGTGTGACAAGAACCATCTACTACCATCTATTTTTCTATCACAGAAAGAAAGTAGTTCCTTAACAAACTGCTCAAAACAAGACCTGTGGATTATCTAAAGTCATGATTCCTGGAATGAGACAGTGCTTTTGAGTTTTTTTCTAATGTATTTTTTGGTGCTTTGCGCACCACAAGCCGAGTGCCATTTAGTCCCATTATATATGAGAGAAGACAGCCAATATCTCCAAATGTTTCTTGCAAAAACAGAAAAAAGAGAATTATGATATAAATCGCTGTTTATGCTCTTTTATTTTTGTGAGGTAAAAAAAAAAGCTCTTTAAATACATAGAATCTCTAATTATTAATTATTTGTCATAGTATGAGCACAGCAGGCAGAGTGACACTTTGTGCAAAAAGTCAGTCAACTTGGAATCCTGGTACCATTTGGATAATAACAATACAATAGGTTTTTGCTTTTGGCTGGTGGCCCATATTAAGCGTCAGTTTTGGCCCTTCACAGGAAAAAGTTTGAGTATTACGAGCCAGAGGGGGAAAAAAAATCTATTTTTGATCTTGGGGTAAACTGTCCCTTTAAAGTTTAAACCCTCCGTTTATCCAAGCAAACATTCCTCTTCCCTTTTGCAACCATGGGGAACTTGTTAGATCTGCCACTGCTGAGCGAAAAGGAGCCAAGAGGTATATGGATCAGAAGGAGTAATGAGTGCAGCAGATAAAATAACATACCAAACTTTTCGAACTTGGTGATTCAATCTGATGTGTGGGTCAGTGGTCTATGACATCTGTGTGAGTGGCAGGGAACCCAAACAGCCGTAAGGGGTGTCTGGCCTATGTCCGTCTCTGTGTTTGTTTCTGTCGATCTCAGTGTTTCTGCACTCCCCCCACTCATCCCCTGCTGCTCCACGGGGGGTGTCAAGATGGAACAATTCCCCCAGGACTGATGTATTCTCGTGCAGACTGCTGGCTCTGCATTAAAGCCAAGACACGGCAGAGCTGTGCCCATCACTTCCAGAAGAAAGAGCAAAATTAAGACACAACTGTTTGCAGCTGAACAAAGGCTTCTGCTTTCCAACCCTCGAGACAATAACAACTGATTCTAAAACAATAACTAATTTATGTATGATTGTACATAAGGTACTGTATGTTTGTAGTAAACCAGACCATGACGTTAATACATTCTGTATGGAATAATTAGTGCTGCAACTAACAATTATTTTCATTATTGATTAATCTGCTGATTATTTTCACAATTAATTGATTAATCATTGAGTTAATAAAATATCAAAAAATTGTGAAAAAGGGTCATCACAATTTCCCGGAGCCCAAAGAGACACATTTACATTTATATACATATATTTTTCTCTCCCTTTGTTTTTGTTAAATTATTTAGTGTTTTTTTAATTATTAAAAATTAGGGCTGTCAAACGATTAAAATTTTTAATCAGATTAATCACAGGGTTACTGTGGATTAATTTCGATTAATCACGATTAAATATCATTCATTTTTAATCTATATTAATCGCGTTTCATTTTGCATGAGCAAACAGTCTCAAGAAAGAAGGGAATATATACATAGATATGTATAGGCCTAATAAAGGCTAGATGTCTCCTCCGCGCTGCCGGCCAATGCAATCGCACGTCCGCACTGGCGGTCATCTTGCCACAGTCAGCCGGCTCACCCATAACATTGTGTTGTAGCTGTCTCTTATACACATCTAGATGTGTATAAGAGACAGGGGCTTTTCTCCATGGAAAAGATGTTTTTATTCTTCCCCCGAGTGGCTTTGGTAATAGCTGATCTGAGTGGTTGAAGTTAGACATGATAGACAGATGGTTCATCCAATCATCTGCCAAGTGTTTTTTAAAAGTGCCTGCCCTTTTCCATACAGTTTCTAAGGACAACTTCCCAGATTGTTCTGTGTGACAAGAACCATCTACTACCATCTATTTTTCTATCACAGAAAGAAAGTAGTTCCTTAACAAACTGCTCAAAACAAGACCTGTGGATTATCTAAAGTCATGATTCCTGGAATGAGACAGTGTTTTTGAGTTTTTTTCTAATGTATTTTTTGGTGCTTTGCGCACCACAAGCCGAGTGCCATTTAGTCCCATTATATATGAGAGAAGACAGCCAATATCTCCAAATGTTTCTTGCAAAAACAGAAAAAAGAGAATTATGATATAAATCGCTGTTTATGCTCTTTTATTTTTGTGAGGTAAAAAAAATGCTCTTTAAATACATAGAATCCCTAATTATTAATTATTTGTCATAGTATGAGCACAGCAGGCAGAGTGACACTTTGTGCAAAAAGTCAGTCAACTTGGAATCCTGGTACCATTTGGATAATAACAATACAATAGGTTTTTGCTTTTGGCTGGTGGCCCATATCCAGTTTTGGCCCTTCACAGGAAAAAGTTTGAGTATTACGAGCCAGAGGGGGGAAAAAAATCTATTTTTTGATCTTGGGGTAAACTGTCCCTTTAACGTTTAAACCCTCCGTTTATCCAAGCAAACATTCCTCTTCCCTTTTGCAACCATGGGGAACTTGTTAGATCTGCCACTGCTGAGCGAAAAGGAGCCAAGAGGTATATGGATCAGAAGGAGTAATGAGTGCAGCAGATAAAATAACATACCAAACTTTTCGAACTTGGTTATTCAATCTGATGTGTGGGTCAGTGGTCTATGACATCTGTGTGAGTGGCAGGGAACCCAAACAGCCGTAAGGGGTGTCTGGCCTAT
>JAJHUR010119501.1:0-25232 GCA_027495735.1 Lutjanus campechanus
TCTGGGGTTGATTCTGACTCCCCAGCTCCAAGTTCCTCGCTTTGATTTTTGGGACAGGCTCTCTGGTCAATCTCTCGCTGGACACCGGCTTGTTTGGCTCTGAAAAAGTTAAAAGGACAGGAGGATATGAACAGATATTCGAGTGTCCTCTCTGACTGGCGGGGTTGGAAAGTTCTACATTAGATCATACTCACATCTTTTGAAGCACAGTCTTCTTTGTTTTTGTGGGGCTGTTTAAAGGCTCTTGGGTTTCTCCCACTCTGGAAAAATATTCCGATCTGCTTTGTTCACTCAGCTCAGTCTAGAGAGGACAAACAGAATCGGTGTAAACAAAAAATATTATTCCTGGCATCCCCTGGAAAGGTTTGGCCGCACAGCAGACTGCTGTCATCTTCTGGCATTGTCAGAAATTAAAAAACATTCACTAGGCTGCTGTGAAAATGATAATATCATGAATACAATTAAAAGACAAAATAATCCAGTGTGATAAACAAGTAGAGTTGATATAAATTTATAATCTTCTGATCCTCCTGAATTTCAAATAGCGTTGTCGCCTCACTATTTGAACTATGATACAGTTCAAGAGGAATGTTGTCTTTAATGCCTTAAGAGACACTTAGTAACACCCCAGCTGGCACGAAGAATTAGTCCCCCACTTAATACTGTCCAAAGCAACCACCTCAAAGGCTTCAGAAAACAATCATCGGCTTGTCATGATGTGATGTGTCTTTCATAGTCTTTACTGTCTGAGGCTTGGAGTGCCTGCGGCCTGAGGCAGAATTACTAAACGGTGAAACCATGTTGACAAGTTAAAACAGCGATTAAAGAAGGATCATTAATATGATGATGGAGGAAAGCAGAGGAAAAATATAACCGAGACACGTGAATACAAAAATGCAAAATAATGGGGTAAAAAGTATCACAAAGAAAAGAGGAGACAAAGCCCAATTCCAAAAAGTTGGGACACTGTAAACATAAATAAAAACATAATGCAAGGATTTGCAAATAATTTTCCACCTATAGTCTATTTAATTGAATACAGCACAAAGACAAGATATTTAACGTTCAAACTAATTATTGTTTTTTTTTCTAAACATGCAGTCATTCTGAATTTGATGCCTCCAATATGTAAAAATGGACGGGGGCATGTTTACTGTTTTTACTTGATATACGACTTCAGGGTCTCTGTCGTATTTTGTGCTCGATAATGCACCACACATTTTTGATGGTGACAGGTCTGGACTGGACTGGTTACCCATGATGCCATGGACACTAACACACCCCTCATACCATCACACATGCTGGCTTGTGCACTGGTAACAATCTGGATGGTTCTTTTCTTCTTTAGTCCATCAGAGCTCATGTAGTAATATCGTTACACAATCATGCCAGTTTTTGATGCAGTGCCACCTGAGGGGTCAAAGGTCACAGGGATTCTCTGTTCCTGATTCTCTTGTTTCCTTGAAATTATGTTGAGAAACTGCCCATCCATGCTTGCGAACGACTTGTGAGCCTTTCGAGGATCCCCCATCAACAGCCCATCATGGTACTGTCACCTGTTACCAGTTAACCTGTTTACTTTTTCAGTGTTACCCAACAGGTGTTCTTTGAACAGTCTACCATTTTCCCTGTTTTGTTGCCCCTTTCCCACCTTCAAATTTAGAATGAGTGTAAGTTTCTCAGTTTGAACATTAAATATTTTATTTTTGTACTGAAGCCAACTTAATACAATTAGAAAAGGATTTGTTATATTTTTATTTATGACTTACACAGTGTCCCAACTTGTTTGGACCTGGGTTTTGTAAGATAAAAGTAAGATAATGAGAGTAGGTGCTTGGTTAGTAGCCTGTAGAAGCATTTACACTGGTTTAAATGCAGACAGCGTCTCTTCACTCACAGTAACTAGTTAATTGTATGGCTTCATGTATGAATACTTAACTTACTCGAGTCAACCCATTACTCCATATGCTACTTATACACATGTTTAAAATGATGCGATACCTGTTGATTATGTATAGAAAATACAGAAGCTATAAAAGATCATCTTAGTGCACATTCAAGTATCATTTTTTTTATTCTAATATTGTATCAAAGTTTAAAGTTCTGGTATTGTGACAACTCTGTAAAACGCACATTTTTGTTGGCTAAAATGGTTAACTAGGGGTTGAAAGTTCAATAAACCCACACGTACTGAGGGGACCCTCTGAAGCAGAGCAGGGAACAGGCTAAAGATTGGATCTCACCAACATGTGCCCTCAACAGGCCACTAATGAAGGTTAATCACAGGTCTTTTCCCTGGCTGACCTCAGACAGACTCTGGATTTATGAGAGAACAAGAGACGCTGGTGGTAAATTGAGCAGAACTTAAAGGTTGAGAGCCTGTCGATTTTTTGTAAATTAATTGCATGAGAAAAAAAAAAAAGGTTGGCGCGGGAATATCAGAGCACATTTGGACTGGTGATTGAGTTGCAGTAAGTATAGTTGTTTAACCAGGATAAGTAGCATTCAGATGAAGAGCTTCATGATTGATTTGAGTAACACACTGTAAACTAACAAAACTAAGAGTCTGCAGTGATGCTAGCAGCTCTATGAGGCTGAACTTAGGCACTGCTCCGCTTTGAGGACACATTGAAATTCTGGATGCATGACGGCACTAGGTGAAAAATGAAAGAGATAGTTTAGATTATCTGAAGTGGAGCTGTATGAGGTACTCATCCATAGTCAGTGTATTAACCAAACCCAAACAAAACATTTTATATTGATTATGGTGTGATTTTACGAGGATCTTCATCAAACAGTCAGTACACAGTGTGTAGAAATCTTCACAGCATGACAATACTACATTTAAAATGGTGTTTTGATGCACATTTCTACTTTAAAAAATACTGCACCTCTGCACCAGTTTTACATTAGATTTGCTGTCATTTAACATGTGTGAAACATGTCAACATTTAGAAAAGGCGATGGTGACTGGGACTCTCATGCATCCCGCTGTAAACGTTTGCCCTAAAATTTCTTCAATTATCTCAAAATGCAAGATGCAGATTAGTGATAAACCAATCTTTTCCACATGAATGATTCGGTCTGTCACTGCCCTGTAACAAATTTCATGGCAATCCAGGCAATCAGACTAACACTGCCATCCACAGAGCCAGGCTGCTCGCATGGCTAAAAACACTCTTTGCAGTGGGAAAACACAACCAGAAAGAAGTAAAATCTTGGAAAATCTGAGGTTGTGGCCACTATGTTTATTTAATATCAGCCATTTCTCAGATCATTACTATTCCATAAACTGGTTGGTAAAATGATCAATGTGCACTCTAAGACGGGAAAAGCCAATGTGGTGAGCTCTGGCATCCACCAGTCACTGCGAACACAGAGCAAAAATCATTAATGTCCTCTCCCACATGTCACGATACCAGTGACAACATATGACCCGACACACAAGGGGGAAGAAGTAATTGTCCCAAGCTGCAGGGGCAAGCCGGGGCATTGTGGCTTTGTACTGGGTGTTGAGACCTAGCAACTGCACTCTGGTCTGTGGTGGACGGAATAAAGAGGCCAGACGGAGGGAGGGGAGTGAATAAGGAGGCCGGGCAACAGGGAAGTAGGCGGAGACGACAAGAAACAAGGGACAAGATACTACAGAATGGAAAGCGTTTAGAGAGGGGAGGACAACAAAAGAAGAGGCACCCCCCAGAGTAATATCGCCTGACCTCAGTCTCTCTGGCTTGCCCACAAATGCAAGAATCCTCACACAGGAAGTCCTCCACAGTCTGCCCTTTGTTTAGAGCTGGAGTCATGCTCGAGTGTGGGCAGAGGTTCAGTACTTACGCTCATATCCAGAGCTACAACTACCGCCTTAGATTTGGGACAGTGACACACATGCAAACTTTCTTTTGCCTACGCACTCTCACACCCACCCCCAACAACAACAATTCTGAGAAAGATGTGGGTGCCATCATTTGCATCGTAATGCCTTGATATGTATTCTCGACTGTTTAATATGAATAAATGCTGTTTGAAAATGAACTTGAAAGAAAAATCAACAAGAAGCCAATGGGAGGTTCTCTGGGAAAGTTTAGAGCCTTTCTGTTCCTGTCGGCACGACTTCAAAAGAGCGAGAGAGTGAAAGAACAGATTGATGGAGAGGAAGAAGCATGAAGGAAGAGGAAGAGGTTGGATATACATAGCAAGCAGAAGCAGAAAGATAGATAGAAAGTCAGACAGAGAGAGAGAGATGGTGCATGAATTATTATCAGCAGGGGTCCAGGGGTTGGACATTCTGTATATAGCAACTGGAGAAGAAAGAAGAGGGATTAAAGATGGAGAGGGGGGGAGAGAAAGAGAGAGAGACAGTGCATGAGCAACACTAGTATTATAACAGTCTCTGTGGATACAACAGTAAGTACTGTGTGGGAACCGAAGTGGCCTAATCTTGTGCGGAATGATGCAAACGCTGAAAAACCTAAGTTACTACAGTTCATTCTGAGGGGGGACAGGAATGTGTGTACCAAGTTTCACGGCAATCCAGCCCATCGATGTTGAGACATTTCACTCTAAAGCCCGGATGTCATGTTTACAGGAAAAGTCAGAGGATAACAAAGTCAGTGAGATGTATTCTCTGCGAACGATGACACCAAATATTGTGCTAATCCATTAATTAGATGTTCAGATAATTCACTGATAACGGAACAATTTTACCTGCTGGTGACAAGATTTGTAACAATCCATCAATCTGGATTAGGGGTGTTGAATAATCTTTAATTGATTAATTGATGTTAATAATTTAACAGATTAAAATGTATTTATCCATAATTAATCGATAGTGTAGAAATGATGGTAACTGCACCTCATTTGACACTGTTTTGTCTGGTGGGGTCATTTGTTGAATAAGGAAAAGAAAGAAAAAAATGAAAGGGAACATGTTGGAAAGGCAATTTCCCCTCAGGGATCAATAAAGTATTCTGATTCTGATTTTGTATCTTCATAATTACTAATCACTAATTAATCGATTACGTGATCAACATTTTTTCTGTTCAGGAAAATGCATAAAATTCGCAACCCTAATCTGGATCAATATATCAATATAAATCCAGCATCACTGATGCAAAGTGAAAACATTTATCCATACCATCATCTTCATGATATGCTTTTATTTTTAAATTTCCATGGCACATCGAAGTCACGGTTTGGTATGCTAATGATTTACCATTAATTACGATTTACGATTAATTTTAACCGCTTATTAAAGTCTCAATTTAATACTGATGCCTCCATATGAGCTACAAAAGAAAAGAAGACCATCCGCTAGAAGATTTACTTTCTAAAAAGTTATTCTTAATGTCTGCCACTGGGTCAAAGTCTTCTTGAAATCAAATGAAACAATCCTGTATTTACATTTTCACAGTGTTACAGAGTTACAGAGAGAGGTACTCTAGCCAAGATGAAAAGAAGAAGGAGGATTTTATTTAAAGAATTTAATTTTTTAAGTTATATTCGGTTGTTATGGTAGAGGAAACAGTTGACCAATTAATTAACCAATTAATTAATTAGTTTTTCTCATGGCTGGTTTAGTTTGGTCTGCCTTGGTAGTCTAGAAATGGCATCCCATTTGACACTGTTTGAGTCTTTTATTGTGAAAGGACAGACAGACAAGAGCCTTATTGTTTAATTATTCTGCTTAAATTGTTTGATAATAATTCATTTTCCTCATGAATGAATGTTTCACATATTTAATGTGTCGCTGGAGTTGTTTAAATAAAACTTAAACTGAGAAAATAATGTGCATTTTGTATCTTATTAGTTAGTAATGATTAAAGGAGAAATCTGTAATACAGTTACTGTAATAAATCATAAATTAACCACAATATGTCATAAGGGATTAAGGAAGAGATTAAGGTTAAATTGGGATAACTCTGTTGGAATAACTTTTTTTTTTTTGCCCATTTCATGTAAATTAGAGTTCAAATTGATGCAGAATGTTCGCCAAAAGAGTAATTGTCTGTTTATATGTCGTAACAAATCATTAATAATCCTCAGAAGCTGTAGATGTTTAAAACGGTAAAATTGAGCAATGTGTTAATGGAGTCTGGCAGGCAGTCATTGAACTCCAACTGTGTGTATTTTGAGAGCAGCGGGCTTTGGTTTTCAGGATAAGAGGCTTAACTTTATATTGACAGACAACTGACAGTTATAAGCAGCTGATCAACTTACAGTGTTGGACTCGTTTTTGCTTGTTATTGTCAATTTATGATGCCGAGTGCATCCTGTGCTCCTGCAAAGCTCCTGCAGAGCTTCCTCGTGTCTGGGGAGGAGAAGGCGGGGGGAAAACTCACTTCAACCATAGATCGTATATTATATTACGGCTCCAACTCGCTATTTGGACTGCAGTACTCATTTTTGGACGTGCAATTGCTACATATTGCTCCTTTAACCAATTAACTGATTGTCAACATTTTTCAACTATCAGTTAAGCAAAATGCACCGTTTCTGTCCAAGTGCACCTTCTTCCTTTCTGCATATAGCAACTAGAGATGAAAGTAGAGGGATCAAAGAGAGAGAGGTGGGGAGAGAGTGAGATGGTGCATGATCAACATTAGAAATATCACAAGCTCTGTGGATAAAACAGCAAGTATTGTGTGGGAACCGAGGTGGCTTAATCTTGTTCGGAATGATGCAAACTCCCAATAGCTGGAAGGCGTCCCATGAAACAGGAGGGAGGGACGGTGGTAAATAAGAACCTCTACCCGCCGTCGCCACCGCCACCACCTCTCCCTCTGCAGCAAGGAATTAACCCCCCCGCCGCCAGCCAGTCTGTTCGCCCCCACACAAGGCTGCAAAATACTTCTTGTGATGCAACACGCACTGTAGAGCAGACCAACAGTGCCCTCCCCGGCCCCAGAGCCTCCAAAACAACACGGCTCCACCACGGGAGCTGCAACAAGACAGCACATCTGGATGTCAGATTACAGAGATAAGCCTGGCAAAAGGGCAGGCAGAGCAGGGAGAATGAATCATTTGGTTTAAAGGGATACCAGTACAGGTTCTCATAACTTGCCCCAACTCTGGATGACTCCTGGAAACAACTTCAAAAAGATAACCAACAACAGGCTCCATAAAATACAGGGAATGAACAGTTTCTCCTCTGCCATCTAAAGATAAGGTAGAAACACAGATAGGAAGATTATGCTGGTTATCTTCTAATGCAGCTGCACTTGAAAGTAATGCACTGATATGGCCAAATAGTCTAAAATACTCTACAGCTGCACAGGATGACAAAACCCCTCTTGCTATCCAAAGACTTGCTTATTTAGTATCATGCTATGTTGACATACAGTAGAGCTTCACTCTATATAATCTACATGAATGCCCTTGGTCATTCATCTGTACAATACAATAACAATTTCTCTGGGTAAAAACATTCAGTTTTTCAGGAACCAAGAATAACAGGCTTTTTTGCAGACCCTGCAATTTTTAGTTTATCCAACGGGTTTTGCAAGGATTTTTAAGGCCAAAGAGGTCAGAGACCGTTCTCAAGCCATCATGGAGACATTGCAAACTATAGCTGAAGTTGAAAGATGAAAATTACCAGGAAAAAACCCCAAGATGACAAATCAGAAAACATGCCAGCATGGAAAGCTCCGATCAACCATCAACTTGCTTGTGATCAGCCACAGTGGAAGCCAGATTGTTTGTTCTTGGGTTACTCTGTCTTTGTACCTCACCTAACACACACAAAACCAGCTAGATGCCATCTCACAAAGCCAGCGATTCACTCATCTGTCTCAAAATAATGATTTATACCACTTGAAATGCTTGAATCCCTAAAACTATTCGGGTTATAAAAATGGAATTATTCTTTCCACTAAAAAGCCTTTGAAGAGCTTTGTGATGGGACGACTAAGTATACAAAATCCTTAAACTGGCACCAAGAAACAACAACAATATTTCACTGTCAGAGCAGAAATACCTCCTGCAGAGATGTTCGTGAAACTAGTCCACAAGTTCCACCCACCCACCCTGCTCCCACAGAGGAAACATGCCCTGTTTGTCTAAGCTCACCACATCTTCCCTGCAACAAAGTCAACAAACATGCATGGGCACATACTTTTCTAAAATAGAGGACAGTTCTGATCCCTGAACAATGACAAAGGTTTTTGGATCCACCCATGTGTAAGGATTAAGACAAGCTGTTAACAGTTTAGACTCACTTCGTGCAAATCAATGAAAGCAGCTTTAGACAGGATGGAGTGATCATGTGCTGTAAAAGATCATAGACGTGTACTGGGCCTCGGCGGAGAGGAGATCAGCGGACACTGGACGCTTGGGAAAGCACTGCTGCTAGCTGTTGCGAGCTGTGAAGAACAGAGGCGCGCTGAGGTCATGAGTAAACACACAGGCTCGTCCAGAGCTCAGAAGAGGGGGGGACTGGAAACACATCTGCTCTGCCTTTGATCCAAACTTCTGCGGCCCAGCACGCCACTCACCTCAGCTGCCCACTCTGTGCCTGACTAGAAAACAACGGCCACAATCCTAAACACTAGCTCTTCCTTCCCATGCTGCCCTCCTCACTGTTGGTGCTGACTCACAATAGGAGCAAATTTTTATGAGACTTAAACTCCAAATGTCAAGGGAAAAAAATGACAATTTCGAGATGCCTTTTGTTTGCTTCCCACGGCCTCATGCAAACGTAGTTATTTCAATGGCCCTCCCCTGCAGAGCAACAGTCAGTTCTACGTTTATAGGTTGTAACAGAACTGAGAGTTCATCAGGTATCAGGAATATAAATCATTAATAGATCAAAAATCACACAGTTTATTTTGCCCCCATGGATGTGGAGGATGTCTACAAGTACAGACATGATAATCATGACGTCAGTATGTTCCAAACCAAACCAACCAAACCAAAACCAAAGCACTTGTCTGATGGTCGAACAGGATCTGGAACTCTCTCCCACATCAGTTTCCAATAGGGTTGATTGATGCCTACCAAACAACGATATCCACAGTGAAATATCACAATGGATGATAATACCGGTACCAGGTCTAAAAGGGTTTTTGTCTCAGCGCCACATGTCTGTGACTTCAGTCATGCTTAAAAAGAAAATAGTAAAGATGACATGGAGACATAGTACAATGAACAGCAACAATAGCTTCATTTTATTCCCCCCCCACACGTCAAAAACAAGTCGGGCATTGAAGCCAACCATTTCTGTAACTTTTTAAAAACCCAACAATTATGCTGACTTCATGCAGTACTAGGTTAGGTTGTGAGAGAAAGAAAATAAACAGGGTTTGAACTTTTCTCATAACCTCTCTTTTCTCTTTTTTGTATCATTTACACAACCATTTCTTTCACACTAACTGCGTACAACCAAGGGATGCACGATAATACCGGCACATCATTGGTGACGACCAATTAAGGCTTTAAAATAAAATATCGTATCAGACAGAAACGAACATTTCTGCTGATATAAGGACATTATGACAATGTATGTCGGTGGTGAGGAGGTTTTTTGAAGTTTCCAAAACGGATAGCAAAGTTGCTATTTGCAACGACCACTCAGCTTCGGTCATGTGAGGAAGAGCCAAACTACATTCCTTCAACACCGCAAAGAGCCGTTGTCCTGATCAATGCGACAAATTTGTGAAGAACAAAAAGAAACAGGCAGCTGTCAACAGTAACTTTCTTATGTTGCCCAGTGAATTTGTACATTTTGAAAAGCATTGTATTTTATGTCTGCATCTGCTAGTGGGCCAGCATATGGTCATAAAGAAGAGGCAAATAATATGTCAATTACACGACAAGAGACTTGATGCCTTCTGCGATAAGGTAGAAAAAATGTGTGGTTATATCAGGCATAGCAATCTGCCAAAATGAGTTGGGAATTATCAGCATGTCAGATATTGGCAAAAATCCAATATTGTGCTTTCTGATAGAACAATTTGTGCAGCAGGCTTTTCACTCCAGCTCCTTCCTGCCTTCTGGTAGGATTGGACAGCTTATCCTACTAACTGGTTTGTTTTTCAAAGCTACCCCTTCTTTAAAAATCAAGTTAAATTTGCTTCAGTCTGCTTAAAGGTGTAGTCAACCTCGACACCTACATTATCTACAATATCTGGCGTCTTTGTTGCCAGATGGCCCAATATGTTCACCAAGCTAGTCACTAAATTTGTCTGTCTGCTGTTTGGTGCTGGGCAGGTAGTGTCAAGTGGGTTTTTCAGAGCTTTTTGCTGAAAACAGATGCCCACAGCTGCTGGAAATTGTGCCAATGAGAAATGTGAGACTGAACCAAAACAGTAAAATTGTGTCTTTGCATCTCATCAGAAATTTCTCCCACTTTTGTCTTACGAAGGGCTCGTATAAACATGCCATGTCAGATTCAGCAAATACTTCAGGTAACTGTGTAAATGATACACTTGTGTGTATTTGACTTGTAAATTTGTATAATTAACTCTGCAACAATACCATATAAGGCTTTACTTCCTGTCCAGTATGTCAGAAAGTGTTAATTCATGCATCAAGAGTTAAAAGAAGAACTTTACGAGTTTGGAGATTGAAGTCCTGCTTTCAGAGATCCATGAAGGAAAGTCTGTAATTAACAGTAACAGTGTCAGCAGTGGAATTAAGGGACCTGCTAATGCAAAGAATGGGAAAAACGAATGCATTTAACACTGTGCTACCTGAGAGTCAGACTTTGACGGAAGTAAAGAAGAGATAGACGACTGATGACTGCAACGGGAGGAGGAGGTTAAGGTGAAGCATCCATCACGGAAATGGAGGACAGAATAAGTGCCATAGTAGGTGAGGCTGCACTGGGATTGTAAGGATTATAACAGAGGATGTTCGTCTGGACATATGGATTAAAACATACAGTATTTAGTGAAAATCTTAGGTTTGGATAACAGCAGAGTAACAGTGCATGACTCATAGGACAAGTCTGGACCACTCGGAAATAGTGTTCGTACCTCTGATAAAATTAAAAATAAAAGAAAATTGGTGAATGCAACAAGTTTTCCTAAATCACTTGCAGACACCACTTAAGAACAAATATGTTTGTATGAGTGGTTGTTGAATGAGGCCCAATGTGCTGAAAGACGCTGTATAACTCGGTAACACTTGGTAAAGTTGAGGGGAATGGTAATTCTCAGTGGGTTTGTTACTATAAGCAACCCCTTCCACATTACACAGTCATTTGAGCCATTGTTGAGAAAATTATTATTGCAACAGATTTTATTTGTTAGCAATGTGTTTCAGTTTCCTTTAATACTGTTTCATACAGCCTAAGATGTGGTAAACCTGCACAAAACATCTACAAACTGTAGCCTGAGTACTAAAAATCAATAAATATTGGTATCCTAGTTCCTTCTACCCTCCTGGAAATGACTAAATTTCACCATCTCCTCTTCAAACCGAACCACAGCTGGAAATATGACTAATAAAAGTGCTCAGTCTACAGGAGACATACAACACGCTCGAGTGTGGGAGAGAGACGTTGGCTTTCACAGGACAAAAGGCCAACCATGATGTCACCTTGGTTCTCTTCATAACATAACCCCCTGACCTTGTGAGAAGTGCTAATTTGATGAGTCTACATTTCCACTGCGGTTTAGATTTTTGTTCAACAAGTCACACAAACTGAACCCTAACAACAAAACCGAAACCTCCCTAAATACAGGGGAAACGTGGCATTTTTTTGGGACTGCCAGGCTCGTGCTGTCAAGAGTTGTGGGATAAAAGACCCCTTCGAGAACAGTTGACCAAGTTTGACACAGAACTCCATTATTTTTAGACAGCAACATTAATATGCTTTACATCAAATGTGACTCACAGCATAAACTTTTTTCATTTAGATTTCCAGCTTTGGCAACATTTTCTTGAAAACACTCCCTTTGTGACAAATTAAAACGGAGCGAGGGACGTAAACAAATAATTGTTTTTGTCATGTGAAAAACTTTAGCCTTGCTGTCTGGTATCTTTCCCTTACAAACCACGCTCGAGGTTGGGCTAGTGAGAGCTCCACCACAAGACTCCCACCCTCCAATTCCCTCTGCTTGTACTGTATGAGCCCAGAGAACCACATCCTGAGGAGAGGAACGCAATCGACAGCAATGCCTCCTTGAACTGGAAAATTGGTTACACAATCTGAACTTTTCACTGACGACTGTGTTGCTCCACTAAAAATATTACAATCACTGCTTTCATTGGAAGCCAAACTGTGGAGAGTGCAGAGACGTTTCAAAGGGAAACAATAGCAAAAACCCCATAGAAAAACAGCAGGCCACTGATCATGGGATGTGATGGGAGAGATGTCTGTCCTTGATGTGAGTGCCAAGGTGAGAGGCTCCACCACCATTTCCCAGAATACTCTGGGGAGTTTGGGATCAAATGAGCGTTGACCAAAGGATAGTTGTCTGTAATGTGAATGAACAAAAAAGAACTACAGTAGTAGGTCTCATGACATGGGCTAGAGTACAACATAATATACACGGCATGGACTCTCACAGGGAAATACCCACTGAATACAACTTTATCCGAGTCTAATCAATCATGGCACATGACATTTAACTGAAGACAATCACATTAACTGAATTCTCCCTTAAAAACCCGAGCAAGGTATGTGTAACAGAATGATGAAGAGTGTTGTTGCAGCTCTCTTAAACCATGAATGTGAAAGCATCATCGAAAATATGATATATTAAAGGGATAGTTGGAATTATCTGAAGTGGGGTTGTATGCTGTAATTAAGGCTGGCAGGTTGTCACAACACCAGAATTTTAAACTTAGCAGTACTAGAATAAAAAATGATAATCGATACTCCTTTCAGTAACATGGCAAAAAGAAAAATGTTCTAGGCACACAAACTAGTATGATTTTTTTTTTAAACAAGCAGAAAAGTCCAGACTCTGTCTGTTTTTGTTATGCTGCAAGCCAAATTTCAGGCAGAAGAAAACGAGACTGGGCTGAGGTCTTGAAAGAGCACTTAGATCTTTTTTTAAATAGATTTGGCGCTTGCAGTACTATCAAAAATTAACATTGCATTATTTTTTGTATTTAAACGTGTGGTATTGATAAAGTATTTAAGTACTGATCACTGACATGCCACCAGTTTAGACAAGCAGAGAGGAGCACCAGCACGGAAGCTAAGCAATGTACTTCGTGTACTCTATATTTAGAACATTTCCACCACTTTACGTTGTCGTCAGACAGCCTTTTCCAACAGGAAACCGTCATTATATAAGCCTAGTATTGCACTCTCTTGCTCAGCACAGGGATTGCTGGTCCACCACGGCCTTGATCGGTGAGTTTGTCTGTGTTACTGTAACAATTTGTTGTATTAAAAGGTTAGTTCAGACTCACAGAATTCACACAATAACATAAACAAACTAGCCAGAGGTAGACCAGCAACTCCTCTTTTCTGCAACGTAAAATTACCAATTTCTCCAATGGAGTCTGGCTGGTGTGGTGAGAACGATATTTGGTTTATATAACGGCCGTTTCCCATTAGAAAAGGCTGTCTGACCGCAAGGTAAAGTGGTGAAAATATTCTGAATATGGTGAACATTTAGACTGGCATTGATTTTTTTTTTAGGTGGCTAAAATAAGTTTTGCTGCTGACCCAGTCCAAAGCAATACAGTGCTTAGCTATCTCCACTGGGAGTCATATTGCTTTTCCAAACTGGAGGCATGCCGACCACCATCTACTGTAGCTAACTAGCTATTGATAAGTACCTCATACAACCCCACTTCAAACTATCCATTTAATGTAGTGTTTACAGGGTAAAACCAAATAGAGACTATATTATGTTCTGACAATGACTGTAGTGCCACAAAATGCTGTTTTTCCCGTTCCGAGCCACATTTTTCCAAAACAGACCTTGCGTGTGTGAAAATTCTGCAAGTATCTAGACTTTCTCAAGAACTAAAATATACAACATCAGTTTTGGAAATATTTCTGACTACCCATTAATGTTGAGGTTTACAAAAATCCCATGTTTGAGTCTGACGAAGAAGAACTTGCAGCTGGGGTTGAATTGATAGAATGTGGGAGCAAAAACTTTTCGAAGAAAGGGTGACTCTGCAGATTGGGACCCCAACCCCCTGCCATCCCCCTCACTATGTCTCTGAAAAACCTGGCAGGTTAAGAACCGCCCCCCCTCCCCCCAAGTCCCTCATGTAAAGAGAATCAGCATATAGTATAAAGTGAGAGCACAATTTGGCAACACATCCCTATAATAACACACAAGCCCATGCAGGACTTTTTGCCAGGCGACTGGAAGAGGAAATAGAGGAGTATAAACAGCACTCAC
This sequence comes from Lutjanus campechanus, assembly GCA_027495735.1. NCBI lineage: Eukaryota > Metazoa > Chordata > Actinopteri > Lutjaniformes > Lutjanidae > Lutjanus > Lutjanus campechanus. Next base: position 14,313 of record JAJHUR010119501.1, read on the forward strand.
CGCGGCCAGGCTCGGGTTTCCATGGTGTGCTGAGGCATCCTCTGGACAGCTCACACACACAACACAGCGTTCAGGAAACACACGCAAATCTGAAGGCAGGCAAAGAAACAACACAGACCATGCTAGTTAATAACGTGGGCTCACCTCTAATTATGAGTCAAAGTCAGACAGGGGGAATTGTGGTGGAGGTCTGAATTTACATCTACAAGCACCAAGTATTTACTATCCCTCAAACCGGGGAGAAAATGGCAGTTCACAGATAATTGCTGAGCTTTATGAGCCGCGTTAGCAGCATGAAATATTAGAAAGTTTTATGTTAACGATGGCCCCTGGGAGTCATATGGCTGTTTCATCGGCTTCAAAGGCAAAGACCATTGACAAAAACAATACTATTACATGTATTATAATAATAAATCTGAATGACCTCAACTCCTGGCCAATATCTGATGACCTATGGTCTGTTTCTGCACAGAGCCTCCTGTATGTATACAACTTTCATAGCAATGGAAATCCAAAATTTGTACTCTACTATGCCGTGCTTAATGAAAAATACTGATACCGGAGAAAATAATGACGAAGAAGTAACTAAACAGGAGCGCTGACAAAATATTCATCTTGCACTCTTGATCCACTTAACCTACCACATTGTGTAAAGGTTTTACGGTAGTGTTGAACTAAGTCTGTAAAAGCTCAGATTCCTCCCTCAGTGGGCATTTTTTAAAACATTGGTTTTGCCTCAGCGGTGTGGATTTGTGGTTTATAAACACAGCTGGACACACTTTTGTCAAGCAGGCACAGGATTTGCATATATCACATGCTTGCATTAATGTACGCACGGCTTGTGCGCAGTGTGTAACAAAGCTGACTAAGGATGACCATGTCAGTGAGCGGATTTGGATGCTGATTGATTACTCAGCAACTACTCGCAAGATTACCAAGACGTTTGCTGTGAAAACTCTTGGTCTTTGTGGATTAATTCTCAGGCCACTATTAAGCCAACATTTTCACTTAAATGCAGAGTGTGTAGGATTTAGTGTCATCTAGCAGTGAGCTTGCAGACTGCAAATACCTTGGTGGCTGCGAAATTTGCGAAAACTGTGAAAGGCCGCATCTAGAGCCAGTGTTTGTTACTGCAGAAACTCGAGCTGGGACGATACACTTATCTCCTGATTTAACACTATCACTATCAGTCTTTGTGAGTTTCATTTCAACAGCATTAAGCAGAGAATTCCCATTATGTGTTAGCATAAGGTTAATGGACTGAGCACTAGTTAATCATATGAGAACTGGCTAATTATAGAAGGAACGAATAGATTCAGGAACATTGTGGCACAACATGGTGGACAAGGAAGAGGACCCACTCCCTCTGTGGACATAAACAGCTCATTCTATTCTCTTATTATCAGGTGATTATACACTGATGAAAATATCATATTCCATTTGTGCCATATTCTGCCAATAAACCCCTGTAAATCTTACAAACTGTACCTTTAAAGAGACATAAAACTCTGACCTAACGATTGCAATTAAATTTATCGAGCAAAGTCGTGCTTTGCAGGGGATGAACCCTTTTGCCTTTGGATCTTCCACAAGATTTTCACTTGAGCTTCCCCTGCCAGGTCAAAATTTGAAGTTTCCACAAATTATGTCTCATAATCTACCAAATAGATTACCGTGAAATTTGCTAAGCACATTTATCCACCAAATTAAATAAACCCTGATCCTGTAATGTCAAACTTTACTGTTTTTGCCTCACTCATAATAGAAGAACTGTGCTGAAGAATAGAAAAACTGTTACTATGTTGTTTGTTCCTTTCAGTAGTTTTGTGCTGTGGGGAGATCTGACTAAACATACTAACAGTCTCATATTTAGCCTCATATTCTCCTTAATAGGATTAAAAACTTGCCATTTTGCAGTGCATAATTAACCAATCAGAATAAAGACTTGTAACCATTTGTTTTATAGCTAATTGATACTTTTACATGGCCTAATTACTATGTACAGGTAACTCAGTGGACCAAATTACACACCCTTTGACCTCAGGAGACTGGCTCTAATTTGATGTGTGACGGACCTGCTGAGAGAAGCCGTCATCTCAGTCTGCAGCAGGTCAGTGCTGCCTTAACATCCAGGCCCCGAGGGAGCAGATATTAACTTTACTGACAGGAAGAGAGCCATGTTGGTCCCATGAAAAGGTGGCCAAGGGTCACAGGCACTAGATGGGCCATGGAGATAGATTCTCACTGCCCTCCATAGACAGCCCTCCAATCTTTCTCTCTCCCACTCTCAGTAGCCTCTCAAGGGAACCACTTAATGGCCGCCTGTTCTCAACAACACCCCGAGCAGGTAGGGACAGGACATAAAAACAAGTGAGGGGGAGAAAAATCAACATGCAAACCACAGATGACTTGCTCCTTCTGTGGGAAATTTGGCTGAGCATGAGTCATTGAGATGTCTATTTCTGATTCATTTAACTGGGAATTGATTTATTATAAACATGTAGGTTACATACCCCCGTAGAGCTGCTTGGCAATACATCTGAGGTTGACGTGCCGCTTCAGAAAATTGGCAACCAGGCTGAAGGATTTCCCTATAAAAAAAACAAAACAAAACATTTAACAGTGAAAGAGCAGAAATCGAGCAGAAATCGTTTTTGGTCATGCATTTATTCTTCAGTGACATAAAGTGGTTAATCAAAGGACAAACTGTGCAAATATTTTTGAACCAATATGAAGCGCTTCATTTCACAACTGGCACTACTTCCATCACATACTGTAGAGGCAGGCCAGACTAGGATAGGATAGGATATGACCTCAAGGACCACTGCTTTAGGTTTGGGCTATTGGACGAATATATTGTCCATCATAAAGTTGTTTTTTTTTTAAAGTGAACACACAATGAAGTGTGTTCTACAATGAGTGAACAAGGCAATTAAGCTCGTCTTAGTTCAGTAAAAGAGACAGAAGTGAGTTCAGAAGATGTGCAGTTGTACATTTCTTTTTAATAAGGAAATCAGTAATAGAAGTTTTTCTTTCTTGACATTTTGTGAGTTTATTTTGTTCATGTTGGACGTAGCAAACGTAACGCAGCAAACTCGTGGCTCGCACACATCTTCAAGCTGAAAAGGGACACACACATGCACACAGGCCGATGGTGGCTGATTGGAAAATTTTAACACATTGTCCAGTCCAGACAGTGTGTATGATTTAGTTGTAGATTGCAACCAAGTGAATATCGCTAACCTCACCCCCGCTTTCTCAGTGCGTAGGAGTAACTATGGAAGCCGCAAAACTCAATGGCCCTATTAAGACCCAGTGTTTAGTTTGCCTGTTCTGAGTTACTGTAGAAACATGGTGGGTCAAACTGGCGGCCTCCATGGAGGAGGACCTGCACCCTCTTTAGATATGAACGGCTCATTTGTCAACATAGGGGAATTAAGTTTCTGAAAAATATGACATAACATCCGGTGTACTGCAGGGCTCTATACTTACTATGAATGACCTGTTTCCGACCTTAGATCTAAAAGACACATTAAGAACATTACAAAAAAAGCTTACTTCTATCATATATCTCATGAGTTATACTTTATCTGTCAATTCAGGATGCAACACAACTGACCCATGCCTTAATCTTTTCATGACTGGATTACAGTAATGCCCCACTCACTCGCCTGCCAAAGACATCAATCAACTCAGCTTTGGTTTTTAAAGTCCTGAATAATATGAAAGCAGCCTTTAGCACCTATGCACCAAAAATTAAGGAACACACTACCACTGAATATAAGCCACTTAGGTTCTGCAAGCCACTTAAGAAATAATTCAAAAACATCTTTTTACTCTGGCCTTGCCCATCTCACCGTTTCATCAAGCCTGATTTATTTTAAGCAACTGTTCTATTTAATTCTCATTTGATCTTAATTCATTGGTTGTATCCTTTTATTTATTAGTTTTTAGTTTTGCCATGGCCCTAAGTCTTTTAATATTTTATATATCTTTTATCTTACATTTGACCACTTTAACATCTTTGCATGTTTTAGTGCTTCATGTAACTCTTATGTATTTTATGTGTTTTTAAGCGTTTTTTTCTTGTGAAGCACTTTGGGCTGCATTTCATTTAGGTGCTATATATAAATAAAATGTATAATTATTCTCATTATTATTATTGTTATTACTATTATTACGTAATTATTATACAATAATGAAACCACACTTGTGAATATTATACTCCATTTCTGCCATTTTCTGCCAATAAATCCATCTAAATCTTACACACTGGACCTTAAAAGTTAAAACTTGTAGGAATACAGCAGCTCCTCTTCCTTTAAACCAACAAAAATCACATACACAACACTACACATACTGCTGGCTCTATGTGCTTAAAAAAAATCCCATCAATTTCCTTCTAACCATAATCTTATGCTCAGTCTGAGGGCCAGCATACTACAAAACCAGCTCATTCATGGTGTGAGAAACTGTTCTTTCTTTTTAATTTAAGTGACCTCCCAGTTTGGCACACTCAGAGAAACCATGGCCCGGGCCTCTGCTCTATTTGTCATGGAATGTTTGTCATGGTATGTAAGATGTGCTGGGCAGAAACAGTGGCCTGTTGCCTAATCTGGTAGGAATTTGTTGACTTAAAGCAAGGGTCTGGCTAACACGCTATCCAGTTGTTCTTTGTAAACAGGACAACAGTGCTGGGAAGCTGACAGAGCATGCTCACCCTCTGAAACCTACTTGTTACACTTTTCCTCATCTTGATGCATTGACTGCAAAATTATACCCTGCTTCATTTTACCAGCACATCTCTATTATTTCTTATCCTTATTTGGCATTCTCATATTGCTCTTGCCGTGCGAAAACCTCATTAACTGCTAACTATGGGGATTTTTGTATTTTAACTCCAATTTAAGGATTATATGTTTTCTATTGTTTGACCTCCTGCACCTTCAGAACTCCCTGGATAACGTCAGATATGCACTGTCATCAAGATAAAGTATTTGTCTCTAAAAGCTGACATTTTGGAAGAGGGGAGGTTTTCACCCGTCGGCAACAACACTGTCAGTCACTCATCAATAAAGCGTAGACAGGTCTACTCTAAAAGCTGACCTACACCTAAGACAAATATGTTCCACACTGCATCAGCACGAACATGCAGCACATGGCATGTTAACAACATTGGCCCACACACACAAGTGGGAGTGGGCTGTTGTGAACATCCCCCTTTCTCTGTTTAGCTGATGTCATCTCAGCACCGACTCAAAGCATCTAATTATCGTCTTCAAAAAGGAGCAGTCTTGTGATTCTTCGGATAATGACATGCAATTAGAGAGACAGTTTGCCACAAAACTGCCACAGGTATACGCTTAAGTCCACTGGCCAGTGATTAATGGCACCACCTCTGCTTTCTTTTTCTCTGGTCTTGTGGCTGAATTAGTAGCCAGGTTCACTTCTTTAGCAAACACTGTTTATACTGGCAAAAATACACAAAACATAAATAAATAAATGGAGGACTAAATTAATAAAACAGTCAGTCAGATCTCTTTCAAACAACCCAAGCTCAGTAAACTCCAAATAAATCCCTACAATTAAAAGTTAAATCCAGTGCAAATAAAACTAAAGTGAGAAATCAATGGGCTGTTATGGCTTTTGAAATATGGATACGGATATGGATATGGTTTGTTACTATGATACTAAGCAATTACAATCAATATTTTCCTGAGGATCACAGGGTATAATTGTTACCTAGGTGACAGGCTGAAACACTTGTCAGTTTAGCACCTATGGGGATGCGTCTGATCCTTGAAAGCTATTAAAGATAAATTTAGCCTCCAGCAAAATTCAGATTAGACAACATTAAAACAGCTTAGCCAAGATTTATGAAAATACATAATCTCTCTGAGACATAACAAAAACACAGTGCTAATCTGCATAGTAAAAAAGAGATTTACCAGGAATTAACATTCATTTTGTGAGAGTTGACGTCAAATAACAATGCTTGCATGTGCACTTGCCATGCATGTCTAGAGCAGGGATACTCAAATTGTTTTGGCCAGGGGCCACTTTTGCAAGATGACAGGAGGCCAGGGGCCAATTAATAAATAACCATTAATAATAATAATAATAATAATAGCAATAATCTTCATTTATAGAGCACTTTTCTAAACCCATGTGCCTGCAAAGTGCTTCACACAAGGCAGCAACTTCATAACAAGAAGATAATAAAAACAACATCCAAGCAAACAAATAAAACTTGGACAGTCATTAAAATCCAAGCAAATAAAACTAGCAAATAGGGACTGTCAGTAAAAATCAAAGCAAATAAAACCAGACAAAACCAGTGTCAATGAAAATGGTCAAGAGATTAAAGTATGTTTTAAGAGGAGGCAGCTCAGGCAGCTCGTTCCATAATTTTGAGGCTTTGACTGCGAAAAATATTATTTATCCAACAAAATTAATAAACATTAAAAAGCCCATAACTCATCTTTCTTTTAAATTCTTTATTTTCGGATTAACTGAATTATTATCTTAACTTATTAACTAAATCAACTTGGTACAAGTATTGACAGATACATCTGATATTTTACTGCATTTTAGCTGTAAATGAGCTTAAAACATTGAACAGCTGGACCCTCTTCCATCATGAAATCACTGAAATGTTGGAATACATAAACCTACCAGGGACGGAATGAATAGCATTTTAAATTTCTTTTATCGTGAAATACATATTTATGGAATCAGATCTAGTCAGTCTACATGTATGATAACATTTATCGTGGGGGTATTTCCCAAAATTCTTCAGGGTATAAGTCCCCATATGAAAGAAGCTCACCTTACCAGCTTTTTTTAGGTCAGTGTCAGTGATTGTTTCTCTGCCCTACTATTTTTCATTCTATCCATCTTATCTGAGACTGACTTATAAGTAGGACACGAACTCAAAGCATTTACGCAGCTCTGAGGATATAAAACCAGTAGGGCTCTAGAGGCGTCAGTTTGGGAATCCCTGTCCTGCAGCAAGAGGGCCAAGAGAGCGGACTTGTCACAGCTTTAGGTATGAGAATGATAAATAGGGACTTATGAGAATCATTTTTCATCTTTTTTTGTCAACTGAGGGCTCAGGAGACTATAAATACAGCACAGTTTGTAAGTATAATGACACATTTTTACTCTATTATCTCTGTACTATATCACATTAAATTTGGAGGAAAACATTGGCTAAGTGCTGAGTTTCAGCTTTAATTTGAGGGTGTTAACATCTATTTTGATGCACTGTGTCGTACTTGTAGACTATAACGCAGATGAACAAATAAACAAACCTATATTAAGTAAAATGTTTCATACTTTGGTTGCAAATCCTCTGCAGTCAATGAATACCTGGAGGGTATAAGCCACTGACATCAACTTGATAAGTTCCCCAGCAGTGCTCCTCTAAGCCTCTAATGCAGTCATCTTTAGTTTTTGGTTGTTTGGGGGCTTAACTCTGATCTTCAGCGAGTAAACATAGCCACTTACAACACAAAAAACAACAACAAAATGCCACTCAAAATTTTTATGGACTGTACTGTTACGGGTAGACATCTTAGTGAACGATGAGATGCAGGTGGGCTTGTATGAGGTATTTATGGACAGTCAGTAGATGGTGTTTGGCGTTGGCATGCCCCCAGTTTTCTAGAAGCAGCAGGAGTACTGGTGCAGGAAGCTAAGCATTGAACTGCTGTGGACAGAGTCAACAGCAAAACATGTTTTAGTCACTTAATAAAAGGCTCCCTAACTATCAGATATCAGTTTAAGTTAAGTTTAATCTACTGTAGGTAAAACACTGACTACTGATAAGTGCCTCATACAACTCCAATTAAAATACTCCAAACTATCCCTTTAATGTGAGATTGTCTTTGGAGCTGGTGTCCTTGAAGGTCTGTCTCTTTAATACTTGATGTACATAAAACATACTGGATACAGCAACCCATTTTAAACTGAGTGATTTATTAATCTCAAAGGGAAATTGTATTAACACACAGTATGATATGTTGAGCATGTTTTTAGTTAACAGCAGCAGCATTCCTTTATTGGAAAAAAATCAAATATTCTGTTATTTTTTAAATAGCAAAGCGGTGATGATCCATCACCCATTCTGGATGTCTACCCAGAGAGGAATGCAGATCTGTATCTCTGTTTTGTTTTCTCTGCCCATTCTGGGTTCAGGAGGGACGAAGAAGAAAGCATCTTTCATTGCACATTGATGGCTCTCTATGTTTTTAGAAGCTTTGATTTAGTTCGTTAGACTCTTTAGCCTCATGTCTAGCTCTACAACTATTCTCACTGCTTTCCCTGGTGGCTTGAGCTTGCCAATTCCCAGGACAAGTTTGACAGGGACGTCTGGACACAGAGTTGGGAACCAGTGCAACGCCGTGGCCCGAGACATCAGCTGTTGCTCCAACTTTATAACGTCCTGCACAGCGCGGAGTTGCTCTTGGCCCTCTGCCCGGGTTCTCTCGTGCTAAGCTTACATTCATGTTTCTCTCTCACAAACAGTTTGCTAGTGCCTCCTCTGGGAATGAGTGGCCCCTTTCTGTGGCAACTGCAGCCCACAGTGGTGCAATACCCCAATCTGCAGAGAGGAGACTTTAAAGAGTTTCATTTGTACTTCATACAAGAGAAGATGGTCTTGCTTAATTGTTTTGAAACCCGATGCACAACAATATTATGACAGGTCAAATCAAACAGTAAACAAGCCAGCACGCCATGTTTTTAAGAAATGTGGTAGATAATATTGTAACCGCTTGTATGGAGCCCTTTACATCTTGTAACATACCGCAGGACAACTGCAGAAAAAAGACACAGACTCCACAGGGCCGGTGCCAAGGCTACAATACTGTACTTTAGAGACACACACACACGCGCGCATGCACACACACACATATCCCTGCAGCTTTCACCGCTTCCTGGGAAAACAATGAGAGGAAAGAAAAGTCAACAAACCAAAAGGCATCCAGAGTGACTGGGACTGTAAAATGGAACAGACAGGGGTGAGAGGCATTCAGACCAGGGTCAAAGGTAAGCCCCCATGGAACAGACTTCATTAACTTCAGTCATATCCTGAGGAGATCATTAAAACAGCCATAGAAAACACACCCTACTTCTTCTCACCATCCGCATTCCTGGCAGCCCATGCTGTCGTGACTCCTGCAGGAATACATAAGAATTTCTGCTCTGATATGAAAATCCTGGAGTTCCTAGCAGGTCCTGGCCATTCATCAGGCCAGGGGTGCTCAAAGTTTTTTTTCCTTGGAAGGGCAAAACTGACACTTCAATGGGGGGGCCACATGCCAAAAAACAAAACCCTACTGTATTGTTTTGTATTTTATTGTTAAGATGCAAAATGGTACCAGAATGCCAAGTTCCCTGAACTGTCCACCTGTGTAAAGTGCCACTCTGCCTGCCATGCTCAGATTATGAAAAATAATTAATAAAAAAATCATTTGTACCTCATAAAAATAAACCAGTGTTAACAGTATTTTATATTTTATTTGATCGGTCTATTATGGCATCCTACGGTTTGTTATTTCTGAACAGCAAACCACTGCTATGAATAACTGACCACTGCTATGGACACAGTTTCCCCATGGACTCTGGGGGATTTAGTGGAAGCAATAAAAACTTTTTTTTTTTCAATCTATAAAATCATTTTGAAATCTATATTTCGTGTCAAATTATTGCTTTTCGTAAGAGCCAAGTGATGAGCAAGATAATGTATAATGTAATGTAATAAATAAACCCTTCAGCATGATCCATTGCAAAATTGTTTTAAATTCTTTTGGGGAGTTTTGCCAGAAACGTCTGCTGAGCCAAATCGAAACTCATGGCAGGCCAACTTTGGCTTGCAGGCCCCACTTTGGGCAGCGCTGCGTTAAGTTGACCACAGTTGTTCCAGGGCCTTCAAAGGGACAGTTCACCTGAAAATGCAAAATACATAGATTGGTTTGACATGAGTTTTGGAGATATCGGCCACAGAGATGTCTGCTTTCTCTCAAGCTTGTGGTGCTCAAAGCACCAACAAAAACACATTTAACAAAACTCAACAGCAATGTCTCTGACCCGTTTACCCAATATGGTGCTTTGAGCACCATAAGCCGACTGCTGACATCTCTAATGCTGACATCTCCAAAACTCAGCAACTCTTTAGTCTATTTAGAAGGAAAACATTGCTCTACAGGTAAGAGGAAAAATGTATTTTGATTTTGGTGTGAATTGTCCCTTCAATGGGAATACTGTCCGATATAACAGCACTTTCCTGTCTTGTCTCAGTGCACTTCCATGCACCTGGTTACTCTGTGCTTTCAGGTTACCTGATTTCTTTAACGTAATGTAAACGAGAAATCGGGTTTCCATAAGCAGCGTAAAATTCAAAGAAAACCTGTTTAACAAAGCAAGACATAGACAAACTACATATTGGGGGGAAACGATCTCTTGGCCATGTGCTTAACTGAGTTTCTAACAAGATATTTTATGAAATTTTTTTTAGATGTGCATGATGATACTTTTGACAAGTAAGTAAAGTATCATTGTGGCAAGAGGCAGATTAGGGCTGTAATACCAGTACCAACACCAGTACAATTACAGTGATACCAGTACCAATAAAGTACTTCATTTGATACCCCTCCTGTGAATGGAAGCATTCCTAAAACAATTATTCAACATTTTATGCGTTTATATTTATCAGATGCCAAAGGCGTGTAGTAGAGTCATGCTTTCAAACACTTTAGTGGCATCTCTGCAAACTGAACTGCCAACTCTGTCAAATACACCACACTCAACTTCACCATCCTGTATGGGTTGTAGCTTGTGGTGTAAGCAAAACCATACAAATTATCTTTTTTTTTTTAAGTCTTGGTACAAAAAGGGTCAAATGCAAAAAATGCAAAA
>JAJHUR010119502.1:0-11415 GCA_027495735.1 Lutjanus campechanus
ATCCCAAAATAATGTCACAAAGTAGGAGATGAGGGGGCAAGATTCACAGCTACAGAGCAGCAATCATGTAGTGTGAAAGATCAAAAATATTGTGAAGGAAAAAAGCAAAGTAGTGATGTATTGTGTAACATGTGTAACACTGTGTCCTAAGTGAAAGCGATGTGAGGAAAAATTGCATAATTTTCTATGTGTATGTCCTAACGCATTGCTGCGCAGCACGGTGTTTTGAGCTCAGCTTTTGACGGACATCCTGTTTCTATTTATTCCTGCTGCTTAGGTTGAAAGTGCTGCGATGGTTGATTCATGAAGTTAAAATGAGGAATTATCCGTACGATACCTCCTAAACCAAAACCTAAATAAGGTGGCAGCTGACTGCTGCCAAGGAGCTGCTAATCAAGGTAACTGACCATCGCTAATAACAACCTACTTGCTGCTGGACATATAGTATGTAATTTCCAGTAATGAAACATCTAAATATCAAATCAAATGCAGGAAGGTAACAAGGACTCACCTGCCTTTTACTTCAGGGATTACATCTCCAGTCTGATCTCAAGCGTACAACTGGTGGGTACGTGCAGGGTTGGAAATTAACTTTAAGTCTAAATGTGAACATCATCCTACCACTGACAGATAAATGTAAAAGCCACCTTCATATTTTTCCAGCATTTGGCTGGTCCTAATTTTCCACCCTGGTATGTGTTAGGTGATGAGGTGTGATGTTTGGACGCTCTCATCTATTCATTTGCATTCAATTAGGACACAGTGTTAGGTGTGTGTGTGTGTGTGTGTGTACATACATATAAAGCAGAATCAGCTTACCTTGTATAAACACTCCTCCAATCATGACTGGGATAAGTTTACAGCACTTGAAGATGACTTGTGTGGGGTAGTTCAAGTAGCCCAGAGAGGTATTGGACAGGCCCATAGTGCCCACTGTTAAAAATGCAATGATCATGTAGGTCTTTCCTGGTATCCTGGAAGACAGGGAAATATAAAGTGGTTGCAATTAACTGTTAAAAGTGAGTTGACAGCGACAAAGCTGAATAAATAATTGAAGAAAAAAGTGTGTAAACTGAGAGCAGGAGATTGTTATTTACCTTCTGCGTTTGTCCTGTGTGAGCTGAAGCTCCACGAGTCCAAACATAGAGTAGAAGCCAAACTGGACCAGAGTGAGGTACCAACCAAAAGGCTTGAATCCTTCCACAGAAAATATCAACTCCTGAATGTAGAGACAAATACAGATTCATGAGGTGGATTTAAAAAAAGCCTTCTGATGCTCATGTTGTAAAATAAAAACTCTGTTTATATATAATCTGGGCTGTCTGACAGGCCATCTGTATCAGCACCTTTTTCCCAAATACACAGGCAGGAACAGTGCATATATATTTCTGACACATAAATCACAATTCTAATGTTAATGAACATTTGTTTTGCTGTTTTTCTTTGACAATGTAAACACATAATAAACGCATCTAAACAAGCTCTGGAAAAGCTAAATTTGCTGTTTTTTGTATGTGAATATGCAAATACACACACAGAGCCTTCACAGCAGCCCCTTCCTTTCACTGGGACAAGCTTCAACTTATTATCAGGGGCGCGAATCTCTTTGCACTTCATCATTTGATTTGATTCCGATTCAGAGGGCTATGATGTGATTATAAAATGATCCTGATACATCAGATTTTTTTTTATTTCCAGGCCTATCATTTTTTTCTCATTGTGTGTGGGTACTTGCTACTTGTCAAACATAGTGAATTTGTAATGATCCATAATTAGTTTAATTAGACACAATTTGCATTCAGTGTGGCTCTTGTAATTCCCTTCTTCCTTAAACTTTACTGAAGCAAAAATGCTTCCATACACTAGGTTTGAAGCCAAGGGGTTTTGGTTGGATTGTATCCATATGCAGTTACTCACGCTCAGCCACCAAAACTGAAGAAGTGGCCCAGTTTAGAATATAAACTACGTACATGTTTAGGGTGCAGATGTATGGAACATACAGTCCAGTCTTACAGAACTGTTACAGGTGATCATAATGTAGAGAATTGAGTTTTAATTTTCTGATTATTGACCTCTACTGATTGTAAGATATTTTACCGTGTGTGTGTGTGTGTTTCCATGAGTGCATCTTTCAGATTGTGTCTTTCTTGCTGTGTTACCTGCAGGTATCCATAGACGAGGTAAAAGACGAACACTCCAGCAACACAGATGAAGAACTGTGTCGGGGCACTGAAGCTGCTGAGGTTGATTCCCAGGACCCTCAGCTCCTCCACAGACTTTATGTGGGGTGACATCACCTCCGTGGACGACGGGATGGAGATTGAAATGTGCTTCCGTGAACTGTTGTAGCCCACCAGCCCATATTTGGCACTCATTGTGTCCGTGGCTGCTGGAGGCTGTGGGAACATACAGAGAAATCCAGACAATAGTCATATGGGATATAATGTTTTCCTGATCAAGTGTCAAGCTCAGCCTAGAGCTTTGGTAGGAAGAGAGAGCAAAAGCTCAAAGTAGCATAAGATCATTCCTGCTGATTAGCAGATGCAGATACAATACAGATATGTAATACAATAACATTAGGTAAATCAGGTGGTTTACATGTGTATAGCACAGTGAAGTGTATAGTATTTATATAGAATAGCGAAACCTGAAAATAAGAGATCTATGAGATAAACTTAGCTCAGAGCTAAGCTTTCATCATCATCTGACAACAAAGAACCATAGTGACATTGTCACCTAAAGTGAGACCTGTACAACTGGTTGCACCAAGGAAATCATACTAAAAATAGATTATCAAAAGAAGCCAGTTTCTTTATTTGACTATGCAAATGGTTCTTGATGATAATGTTATGCAAAGAAGTGAGCATAGTGTCAACACTTGCCAGTCAGTGTCTGTGACAAGAGAAACATTATCAAAAAGCACTGCACACACAGACTAGGCCTGGACAAAAAACAACAGCGGTATGTATTCGTAGCAAGGTTTGTCATAGGCAACTGGACTTGATAGAGTTCTTGAAGACGTTTCGTCTCTCATCCAAGAAGCTTCTTCAGTTCTGACACCCGCTTTGAAGCCAGGGGGGTTGTGGTCGGATTGTATCCATCTGAAGCTGCTCACGCTCAGCCACCAAAACTGAAGAAGTGGCCCAGCTTAGAATATAAACAACATTCATGTTTACATCTGTCTTTTTTCTCTATCAAATTGGTGCAGATGTATGGAACACACAGTCCAGTCTTACAAAATTGTTACAGGTGATCATAATGTAGAGAACGAAGTTTTAAATTTCTGTCAGAACTGAAGAAGCTTCTTGGATGAGAGGCGAAACGTCTTCAAGAACTCTATCAAGTTCAGTTGCTTATGACAAACCTTGCTACGAATACCATGACCTGGATGACTGAGAACCTTCACAGACAAGTGGTATGTATTGACAATAGACACTTCATCAGGTCTTTTACTAACATCTATTTTTTGGTAAATGCTCCATGAAAGCCAAGCTTTTTTATATACTTAGAAGAAAAAGTCACTGAACATTTTAAGAACATTGTTCTTTGTTTTTGTTGTAATAGTGATGACATTGTGATGTCAGATTTGGTTCAGTCAGAGCTATAGAATATTAAATCATCTGTCACTACATCTCAGTCTTTTTTACCCTCAAGTGTGTAGAAACTACAGGTTACATGAATATACTTTTAAAATTCAAAAATGTTAAATTATTGGTAATCTTATCCGTATTGGCCATGAGGAGCAGATCATTATCAGATATTGGCTGAAAAAAATCCATATTGTGCATCTGTAAAGAAAACAGTTCAATAGTTTTACTTAAGCAAATCACCATGAAAGCACGTAAGAAAATATGCCCTGGCTCATAAACAGCTTATCATATGCTTTGATAATGGAGTATGCCATGCAACCAGTCAATAGTTTAACATGCATGACAAAATCAGTGCGGAAAAAAGTCCAGGTCTGCTTGCCAGTATGCAAATTCTTTTTTTAAAAGTCCAATAAGTAATTGGTCTAATAAGCTTAATACCTGAGTGCCTTGATAAATAAATTGTTTAAATTCAAATAAAGAGGATAAATCCATCTTTTTTTCTCCTGGTCATTAAAAAGTTTCAATAATGATTGATTGACTGAAATGAAACATTTTATCATGATAAACTTTTCAGCTATATCGCCCAGCCTTGTACAGACCTTTTGAGCAATTGCTTGCATTAATATTCAGCCTCCTGCTGCATCATAACGACTATTATGACATGTGTCAGGTATTCCTCGAAACCCTTTGTTAAGAAAGCATTTATGTATATTATGTTGTTTTTCATTCTAAAATGTGTCTGTCGCTCCTCCTCTTTGTTGTTTTTGTAATACCGATCACAGCCCTTAGTTAATTGTAGTCAATATACATGTTGAGAGAGAGTGTTTCACAAATACTGTTTGCAGTGTCAGCTCTGGATATTAAGGGAATTGTGAGGGGAAAACAATTAAATACTTGTGCTCTGTAGTCTGGATCTAAACAATACAGTTTTACGTTAGCCCAAGACCCACAACCGCTGAATCACAGTTACTGAAATATGCACCATATTGTAGATTTGTAGTAACGTTAGCTAATGTGAAAATGTGATACATGTTATGTGTTTAGGAAAAGTGTTATAGCCAATAACGTTAGCTAGGCTACATGAAGTAGCCGGTTGCTAATAACTTACATAGCGTTACAGAAGCTGCTATTTGATTGATGAGCATAGCTTAAGCATCTAATGACAAATGGTAATATTGTCGTCTTATAGGACGATCATTCTTAGCGACTTATTTCATCCCTGACTTTGATTTTTCAGCCGAACATGCAGCAACAGTAGCAACCCCGTTACCTTCAACAACACTTCCGGGTTTCTTTACGTTAGCTTATCCTCTTCTTCAGAGGCGACTCCGCTAAAAATCATTCCCCTGGACGTGCCGGCTTCATCTCTCGCACATTTTAAACGTTTTCATGCTCTTCCTTTACAGTGACAGACAGCTAAAACACGTCGAGAGGCGTGTTAGCCTGCTAAAGGTTGCCTACACTTTCTGCTGCAGTGGCAGGAGCAGCCAACAACTTCCGCTCCGCTGCGACCCCTGAACTGCGATCCTATTGGTCCAGATGGACACGCGCTCTGCAGCCGGCTGTAGCAGGTGAACAGCTTCATTGTAAGTCCGGCGAACAGACTGCACCACATCATCTTTGGCTACACTTAAATTTGGTCTTATTATGTAAAATTAAGTTAGCCTGCGCCATGAACTGTTAAATAAGACGCTCATAAAGTAAATACATGCTTTTATTTGATGTAAAATGCCAGAGCTGCATGTCTTACCTGTGTTGAAGAGTCCATCTTGAGTTAACGTTACACGGTGAGTCACCACAGCAATGTAAACACATGCGAGTTTTGCTAGTTTGTCCAGTTTAGCAACATAGTTCCCTCCTCTTATAGGTTTCTTCAAGCATGTATGTTTTCCCCACACTTTTGGTTTATATGAATATATCAATGGTAGTTTATATTAAGATAAGATTTATATTAATTTAAGATTTGTATTAAGATAACCATTTAATGGACAGTTAAATTAATAATATTAACTCAGACTTTACAGTGGTAGAATGTAACCAAGTGCATTTATTCATACACTATACTTATACAATTTTGAGGTACTTGTCTTGTACTTGACTTGAGTATTTCAACTTTATGCTGTTATTCAACTACATTCAAGATAGAAATGTTGCATTTTTTATTCTGATACTTTATTAAGATCTATAGTTATTTACAAATTAAAGTCTAACAGTTTATATTCATGCATTGATGCACTGTTATTAACCAAACAGGCTGCAAGGAATCTCCCTTACAGTTTAGGCCTGCATTCATGTGGTGTTGGAATATTTGGAAAAACATGTCATGTGAACACCACCTCCAGACAGAACAACTCAGATAGTCAGAGAAAATTGTGTCACAGGAGTTGTTGTCCGTTGATGTCATATACATAGGAACGTGGAGGACAAAAATAAAGATTTGATCGAGAACTTTTAATTACGTACTGCATATTAATTTTTTGTTCACGTAATATGTTATTAGGTTGTAACTGTCAGTTCCTGCCCACACAGAGTGACTTGGAGTAGGTAGAAAAGTTACTCATAAAGATCAACCCTGATAAGTAGGTAGTAGCCTACAAACGAATGTTCCATATAACATACTTTAACCTGCTCTTAGTAGCCGCCATGTTGTTTTCACTTTCGACTTAAAAGCTCGACTTTCGACTTATATAATTTTAATATTGGAAGTTAGATAGCGTGTGGGAATTTACTTGCAACTTTTGGTCCATTTGTTCCTCTTTTATAAGCCTTAGTCATCAAATATATGTGCTAAGTGTTCTTTTGTTCCCATTCATTAAACCATCAAAATATATTGTAAAAATTTTGTTCCATCTCGATGAGCTACAACATTAAAATAACATTTACATTTTGATGCATCAGTCACAATGACTGTACATATAAAATATATCACCAACAGAAGTCATTATGTTTTGTCATAATTTATGTTAAGTACATTTGCTGTTACTACTTCTGTTCTGTACAATTTTGAATGCAGGATTCTGAGTTGTGAGTATTTCTTACAGTGTGATATTCATGTTACACAGTAAAGAATTTGAGTTCTGAACCTATAATGAAACCACAGTCATAGTCAAAGAAATAATATCCTCTTAATTAAAGACCTTTTTCTTGGCAGCCACATATTGATCTGAAATAGCGGGGTAAACACAAGTGCTCACAAAGATATGTAATAAGGTCCTGTTACATTTTGTGTAGCAGAGTCTTTTCAGTGAGCCAACATGCACAAGAGCAGCTCCATTACTTTGTTTGACCTAAATGGAATGGACCCGTAATTAGTGTAATTGGTAACACTTTGTTGTTCATCCTACTGTGTCATGTAAAAATGGCTGCTATGAAAAGGCTTAATTGAAATACTACTACACATGTAACTGCATCTGTAGCAATATATAGAATATGAGAATATATCACCGACAGAGGCCATGCTTTTGCATAAAGAGTACTGTTTCATATTTTAATACTTACGTACTTTTACTCAAGTCCAGTTTTGAATATATGATTGTGTTTTAGCTCTTCGTACTAACCCTGTATGGCTGTGATATGACTGCAGTCAATATTGTATGGCTGGGCTCAGGTTAAACCCCTTGTAAAACATGAATAAACACATACAGAGAATGAATGCTAGGATATGTCCTTTTTATTTGGGGATGGGGCCAGTATTAATAAGTTACATGGCATCAGATCAGTTCTACGGATACCAGCCTTTTAGGCAGTATCTGAAGCATTTTTCAACACTGGTACTGGTATCCTTACAGTTATAGTGCTTTTCAGTAAATAATCTGAGTAGCTCTTGCATCTATGGAAAAAACACAGCCAATCAAAGAAATAATGGCCCGCTAATGATTTAATCAAATAAGCGTAGAGAAGTTAAATTGAACATCGAAGTAATATTCTGATCAGTTATTATCTTAATGTTGTGGTTATCTATCCCTATAACTTCTCATGCAGCCTCTAGCTCACCTCCCTCATCTCCTCCCTTCATGTCATTCCCCTTTTCTTCCAGACTCCCTCTTCTTCTCTCTCTTCGTCTCTGTCTTTCCCATCAACTCTCCTCCTCCTCCCCCTTGCAGTCATGTCCATATATGCTTTTTTCTCTCTAAATCCTTATTGCATTATTCCCTACTCTCCGGTCTTCTGTTCTGGCTCTGTCTCTCAGCCATCTCATATCCCTGTCTCTCCCTCTTTGGCTTCTCCCAGCATAAGGCATGAAACTCTCTTTAGCTCCTTCATTCCTCCCCTCCCTCTTCAAGCCTTCCCTGCTGTCCAATCTCAAATCCCTCCCTCTGCCTTCCTTCTCTCCCCCTCTCTCTCCGTCCTCTTTCCCCAGCCAGAGGTTAATACACTCCAGGATGGCATTATTTCCTCCCCGGCCCTCTGACAATATAAAAATTCAGAATGGACAGCTCAATCCCTCTTCCATCTCAGATTTGATTGTAATGGTATTGCCTCCTGTCCCTGGGAGGCCCCTGCCGCCTCGCCAACCCGGCCTTTATGACACTAAATGGCCAGGCTACAATTTTTCCATCTATTCAAAAAATTCTGTTAATAACTCATTTGGAATGAGACGTCTGCGCTCCCTGGGCCGTCTGTGGCCAGGTCTCTCACCCCTCTGCTCACAGGGGTCACAACATACAGAAAAAGATGCAGGGCTGAATCGCAAATGTAAAAGGTTAATTAATCTCTCTGAATTTACAATCCCCTTCCCCCCCATTCCCCGTGCACTCCAATTGACAGTCCCAAAGAGACAAAAATGTCATATTTACAACCTCGCATGGAGAAAGTGCTCAGCAGTTGAGCGCAGGCGCAGGGCCTGTCCGACCACTTCCCCGTCTCCCCCGTCCAACTTTACAAGTGTGACCATTCATCACACGTGATGGATTTATGTAATAAAACCCATTTCCTTTTCCCATACGATCCTATTAAATAATAAAATAATTATTTATTGATTATTCAAAAAGGTACATATGCGCGGGTAATGGCTTTGTACCACACCACTGGACCTGCAATAAATAAAGCAGGCAGAGAGAGGGCTGGAGAGAGACAGAGAGGAATAAAGCAGAGAGAGAGGGAGAAATGAAGGGGAATGAAATGACTTTTGAACCAGTGAAATCTGGATCCAATATGGCCTCTTGCAGCGCGGATCAGGAAGGACATTATTCAATCTTCAGGAGGCTCATATGGGAGCGCGACCTGTGAATGGTTTTGATATACTATACGGACCACAGAAATTAAAATAGACAACTGGGTGAGTGTCCTGCACAGAGTTTGTGTCTCAATCCTCAATATCCTCAAACAACAATATCTGTTTTTGTTTAAATAAAAATAAAAAATAAAGTAAAATTTCTTCACGTTTTCTTTCAAACAGGATTGAGAAAATGTCTGCTGATGAGTTTTTGCATGATCAGTTAAGACATTACATTTAATTACTGAACACCCAATAAAGCTTGCAATAAAATAGGGCAGGGCAATACTTTGATATCTATCGAGACTAAGCACTGTCTTAGATTTTGGATCTTGTTATATTGTAATAAGGCATAAATTTAGTCTTTTCCTGGTTGTAAAGGCTTAACTACAGTATAAGTGGGCTTATCAGACTATTCTAGCTGGTCTTTTATTTGCCTTTACACACTTAGTCATTATATCCACATTACTGATGATTATGTATCAATAATCTCATTGTGGAAATATATTGTAAAACCACCAATAGTCATCCCTACAATATTGTCACAATATTAGAAAATATAAATATAAAAATATTGCACGATTTGATTTTATCCATATCATCTTATTATTTAGACAGAAATATCAGTCAGTCAATTATTAGCCAATATTGGCCTAGCACAGCAACATTGGTCTGTATATGTTTATGTTATCATATATCCTTTTGACAAAAACACAATTGAGATTGTTTTATAGGCAGCATTTTATGCATATTTGATGGTCTTTCTTAATTCAAGTTGTATTTGTGTTTTATTTTAATTTATAGTTATAAGAAAAAAATTAAGATAGTTAAGATTAAGGCAATAAAGATAAAGGCCCATATATCGATATTCACATTTTTATTTACTCCCCAATATTGTTATTGGCATTGGCCCCAAACATTCACTATCGGTTGGGCTCTACTTTATATACTGTTGGGTAGTTTAATCTACAGCCATGCATCATATTCTATATGATATTTTTTTATGTTAGTTTAGAGAAATGTGAATATCACATATAATCATATATATATTAAAAAAAAACTTTTTTACAGATTCTTTGAGGACCTGGACACTTTCCTGTTAGGCTAGTTTGTTTTTGTTGTTAATTGTGATTATAATAGGCTAAAGTCTTTATATTAACTTACATATGAGCCATTGGTATCCTGTATCTTTGTAAAATTTCTTTGTTTGGTTTTTGATCTTGATGAGGAGAAACAATAAACAATAAACCAACACACAACAGGACCAAGTCCTGTTGTGTGTTGGTTTATTGTTGTATTGTTGTATTGTTGTTGTTGGTTGTTGGTTATCGTTGTCGTTGGACTTTTGTTAGTTTGTTAGTTTTTATGAGTTTGTATTGTTATGTACAGTATGTGGGGTGGTGTTTTGGGGTGGACCCCAGGAAGAATAGCTTTTGCTACGGCTGCAGCTAATGGGGATCCTAATAAAAGAAAAAAAAAAAAAAAGGATATATATTGTATAGGAATCTCTTCCCCCCCCCCCCCCCAAACCTGCCTTTTAAAGAAGGATTTGAAGTAAATGTAAATGACAGTTGTAAGGACATAAAACCACTGATCTGTTGATTTTTTCAAATCAAGACTCATCGGCCTAACATCAGTGTAAAATGAAGAAAAAGTTTAAATTGAAAAATCAGGTCGTATCGTGATCTTAAAATCAAAAGTGGATTTGGAGAATCATGACACCGATACAGTTTATCAGTTTAGATTCTTTTGGTGTGATTCCCTCGAGATAAGTAAATATTTCTCTCTACTGTAGAAAGAAAGTAGTATCCTGAGTAAGGGGTCATGATTTCTGGAAATCGACGTTGCTGTTGTCAAATGAATTTTTGGGGGGTTTGTGCACCACAAGCTGAGTGGCAACTAGTTCTATTATATTTGAGAGAAGGCAGACATCTCTACAGCTGATATCTTCAAAACTCTTCAACTCACATCAGAACAGTCTAGATGAATAAACAGCACAAGAGGCCGGAGGAAAAAATATGTATTTTTGATTTTGAGGTGAACTGTCCCTTTAATCATTCACAGGCATCTAAAATATTTGTTCTGGAGCTTTTTGTTTTAGAACAGGACTTCATGGGGTTTAGTAAACTGTCCGGCAAGACACTGGTGATAACATTTCTGTTTTTATTCCTTTAATCTTTTTTCCTAAAAGACACAGATCCACACATATAAACACCCACTCCCTTCTAATGATCCTTCATATTATTTATTCAACATGAGTATCACGAAAAGCCCCGTATCCCCAGCAGTGGATCATTTCAAAAAGAGACACTTTAATGTCAGCCAGATATTACATCGAGGGCTTCTTAATAACCCATTTGTGTTTGGTCTTATCCTCGGCTAAAGTGCACTCGCTCTCCGTTGTCTTTTTCCAGGGCTTGTCTCAAGCCTCCTGCATGCTACGGAAAACAGATGCTATCTCGGCTATATTACTTCTCAAAGCACTCATATCCTCTCCCATGTTATTTTCTTTGATCTGCTAGGCTTGCTGCTCTTACATTTTTCTTTCCCCCCTCGTCTCACGCCCTCCCCTCCTCCTCATATGCCCCCCCCCCCCCCCCCCCCCCCCCC
>JAJHUR010119502.1:11435-25030 GCA_027495735.1 Lutjanus campechanus
AACCCCCCCCCCCCCCCATCCTCTATCCTCTCCGCCAGTGACCAGAGAGCAGAGACAGACCGGCCAGACTGGTTCATAGTAGCTGTGTGGACGTTTGAAATTCAGCTCATCTGTTCTCTGTCATCAGAGGGCAAGGGGTGCACGGTGGGTCGGACCTCTTAGATTCTCCATTTAATATGCCTTTGCCATCAGAGGAGGGCTGCATATCAGGGCTGAGGGTCAATTTATATTCAGTCAACAGTCATTCAATTCAAAACAGGAACTCAAACTGCAGTTATAATACTAGACGCATGATAAGGACACTTTGTAAAGATTTTTACCTTATAGACTGCATTTCTTTTATTACCTTGTGTATTGAAAGCGGCAAAGTGGTTCATATGTGTTTTATTAGAGGTGAACTTAGCAGATATTAACTGATTAGTTTATCAACAAAATAATTTGGCGACTATTTTGATAATTTAATAGTCTTTAGGATTATTTCTCTTTTTTACCAGCTCCTTAAATGCTTTTCTTAGTCTTCTGTGATAGTAAAGTGATTACCTTTGAGTTTAGACCTCTTGATCCGATAAAATGAGCCGTTTGATACGTCAAGTTGGGAAGTGGCGTATTCTAATTTCATAGACCCAGATTAATTGATAAAGAAGAACAATTGTTAGTGGCCTGCAATGATTAGTCAATTAATTAATTAGTCAATCAAAAGAAAATTAGTTTCCAATTATTTTAAATATCAAAATTTGTTGCGCTTCCTTGTCATTGATGATAGTAAATGAAAGGTCTTTGTGTTTTGAACTGTTGGTTGGACAAAAGAAGCAACTTGAAGACATCACTGTGGGCTCTGGTGAACTGTGATGATTTTCAGTAGTCATTTTTATGGTGATGTTGCCAGACATTATATGTGTATTATTCCGGTCATAATTAAAGGCTGTGTTGTAATGGTCTACATTATGTTGAGAGGTGTTTTTGATTTTTTTTTTTGGCCCCATTTACATTTACAGCTGAATGTAAGAAACTCCTCTCAATATAATGCAGTCAAGCACAACACATCATCAAGACCTCAATGCTAAAAGGCTATGGTTGCAAATTTTGTGCATTTCACTGAACTGATGGTTGAAGTTAACAAGCAATATTCACACAATCATGAATAATTAATAAGACACAAAATACATGTCTTTTTTTGCATTTAAAGTACTACAATTCTAGCAGCAGATTAGTTACATAAACAGTAATTTATGAAACACAAACAACTGAAAGAACAGTATAAAAAAACATTAAGACTTTCACTCAAAACTGCTGTTCTTGTCCGCCTGTCATTCGATAAATGTCTCCGTCAAATAAAATAATGTCAAATGGGGCACAATTACTGCCATTTCTGGATGAAACAAACCTTGAGAGAACCTGAGAAATGGTACACGCACATTGTTACAATGTTAACACATTTTCAATTGGTTAAAGTCTTTATGGGGATTAATAATTAATCATCCCTATAAAACACACAGTTTAAGTAACACCGACTGTGTCAGATAAACCTTAACATTGTACACATCATAAAAGTAGACTTTATGACGGGACACCTGTTTGAATTGCATTAAAGTGTACAGAGGAGCCTAAAAAAAGTGAACACTGAGTGTATGTAATACCCTTTATACATAAACTATAGTTAGGAAGTGCACCTCGTTGTTGGAAATTATTTCTTGCATGTATAAAGTTTAACTGAAGAGGATGTGGATGTGGGTCTTACCCACTAGGTCATCGGGATGATCCTTGCAGCTCTGCAGATCTTGTCATAAATTTCCACTTTTTAAATGGAAGTTAATATGAACACTCTTGGATGTATCTTTAAAAATACAAATCCTTAAGCAGCATAGAGCCCACATCCTATTCATAATTACTTGTAAATATGTACCTGAGAATAGAGTCTCTTAATCTAGAAGTCAAACAATACATCCTGGAAAAACATCAGAAAAAATACAAACTTTACACTGAACCTCAAGTTCATGCAACAGTTGCCAATTCTTCTGCTCATTTTATCACACACACCCACACACACTCACGCAGACATGTTCAGTGGACTTGTCTGCACACAGGTCATAAGCAGCAGCAACTGAGTGAATAGGTGGCACTTGGGGCAGGCACAGGAGACTGGGGAGTCTTTGGCTTTCTTATGAGCAGCCAGGAGGGGGAACCATCCCTCTTTGCATGTGTGCTCTAAAGAGAAGGAAAGAAAAAGTAATTAAACAAACAATTTACCAGGAATTGTGTGTCTGCTTATCCAATCTACCATACTCGCTTTTTCTCTAATATATATAGACAGAAAATGGTGGGGGGGAGAGATTGTTTGTTGTCTCCTCAGAGTGACGGTAAATGACACACACGTTTCATTGCCCATTCATTTAACCTGCGCTGTGCTTATGAAGAGAAAGGGATTGAGAAACAAATTACGTAGTGTCATTTAATTAGAAGTTTTGCTGTGAGCAATAATCCTGTTTTTTCTCATAACCTTTAACTACTTAATGGATTTGAGAAGCTATTACCTTTCAAGATTTCTGTTTTTAATTATTTGGAGTATTGTCACAGATATGAAATGTCAATCACACACCAGGATTAATGCTGCGGTTTATGTCTGAATATTATTTACTTATGGATTGAAGCTGGAGGAGCTCCTGTTGACAGGTTTGTGGAAAAAAATAGTGCAATATGCAAAATTCTGCTGCTCTGTGGCCTATTTAGCGTCTCGCTTTCATTTATCCTTATGCACCCATTTACTATTTAACATAACCTCATCTTAAAGCCACGAGAGGCAGTTATTTACATAGATATTAACATTATATTTATGATAACGGCAAGCCATGGTAAATCTCAGAGTAATTTTAGAAATATGCCTACTGTATGTGAGTCTTGGATCTGATTATAATAATGACTCAGTTTTAATATGTACAAACTCAATTTATAGTTTTCCTCCTTTGGCGTTTATACTGTAGGTGTGCTTGTGTATAAATATAACCCAGGATGAGTGTGTGAGTGTGTGTGTGTGTGTGTGCGCAGCGGAGGACCTACCTCTCACCCTGATCACGTTTAGGCAACACTGTGAAAGTGGCAGACAGAGTTTGTTTAGTTTCCCCTGGAGGACATTGCAGTTCTCTGCCAACAGACCAACCCACGTGCTGTGACATCAGGCCCAACTGTGTGTACATGAATACGTGAGCCATGTGAGGTACGCTTGATTTATTTTAATAGACACTCACAGGACCACGAGGGCATGTGTCCTGATCTTAAATTTGCACTGCTCGTGTGACAGCTCGGGCAGAATCGTATATTTTGAATACTTAAGTGCATCAAAACATATATGTTAGAAGCACCTTCCAGCTTCTCTGGAAGTTGATGGTTTCACTTTGGTATCTGCAAATGTCTAGGAGGATAAATGAAGCACACCCCGAGCAGTTCAAATATTCAAAACCTTATTCAAATAGATGTTTTCACCCGGGTTTGACACGGCTCTTAGGCTGGTGTGTTGGCTCCTCAGACCCCCCATGGCACGGGGCATGTAATCATCCTGAAAGTCTCTTTGGGTGTCTGCACTCTCATAAAGCAGGAAAATGGATCGTGTGGCCCAGGAAGGGAAAATGAAAGAAAAGGAGAATGAAATTACAGACCTGGCTGACTGCACAAATCATGCATATCATGTTTTATGGCTTGCCAGAAGAATTCAACACCTGTGGATCACCGTAGCTATAATTGTACATGAACGCACCGGGATGGGGGTGGGAGGAGAGCTGTGGTTTGTGTGTCACTGAATATGTGTGTGCCTCGTAGGTGTCTGTGTGTATGCGAGTATGTTTTTCTTGGCATGGCCACATCTCAGAGACAGAGGGAAGATGATAAAAGAAAGTTACGGGAACGCCTGTTGTTCACTTCTTCAGTACATCCTGGGTGAGCCGCCCACAGCCCACAGGGCTCGCTCACAGAGGCTTCATTTACCATTGTAATTACCCTGTTTATTTACCCTACCTGCTTTTGGTGGTAAAACGGGGGCCAATTCATCAGATCAGGACAATTTGGCCTCGCTTTGGCTTTGCCATTTACTTTAATTAAATGAGGCAATCAGTGAATCATAAATCATGACCTGTGTGACCACTGGCTCTGTTTGAACATGGTCCTCCACTTTAACTCCGACACACCTTGTGTTAAACTACTGTAGCTCCGGAGCCTGAGAATCAACCTTTCAACCAGATACATGTGGCTTATTTTTACTCCATATTCATGCAGGAAATATTCAAGCCCAACGGATACTGGATTCTTGTGGCAGATGCCGAAAACGCCTAACATTGATATTAGCAAGTAAATAAATTCTGATATCGATATATCAAATGTAGTTATCAAACACTTGTGACAAAAAATATGTAAATGGAGACAGGATATCTTACAGGTAGGATTTGTAAGATTTGTCTTTACCTTTTGTAAACACGCTCGAAAGATAGTTGATTGTTGAGTCTCACTCCCAGGTATAAAGTTTTGGGTTGGTAAAGCGCCCCAAGCACAGCAGAATAATGTGTCTGCAGATTCAGGTGCTGCCACACACTTCTAGTTGGTAATGGATGATGATTGAGAGGGATTACGTGTGTATTTATGAGCTATTTATAGTCCATTCGTTGTTTTTTTTGGGAAAATCCTGCATATTTTATCTTGAATAAAATTTATTGTCAAAATTACATTAGGGCACTGAAACGGTCAAGGTTCACTGGTATTTTTTAATGATTATGAATAACAATTAGATGCAGGGGAAATAATCAGTTCTTAGATGCATCGCAATTCTTTCTTGAGAGATTATAAATCAATGCAGAAAAGTCTGCAATCTGAAATTTAAAACCCAAATCACTGCATTATGATCCTCAGTAACAGTTTTCTAAGACGGGCTGCGCGTTCCTACAGCTGAACCAGTTGGATAGTGAAACATAATGCAAATGCAAGCGTACTGGTGAGGAAGGCTGAACGTGAGCAACTGCAGATGTATACAACTTGACCTCTATCGATGCATCAAGACACATCGATAGTTTTATAATTGCATCGTAGCGCTCTGAATTGGACTCGAATTGTGAGGTGCCAAGAGATTCCCACCATCACTATGCTATAAATTAAAAACAAACAAGGGGTTGCAAAAAATGCTGCTCATAAAACTAAAAAAGTACATTAAAAAAATCTGCATTATGCTCCTTTCAAATTGGCACATCTCAGACAACATATATGCCAATACTAATATAGACTGATATATGATAGACCAGTATCGGTTAATATAATAATATCATCTGACGGTTGTATTGGTTCAGGTCTAGAAAATATATAATTTTTTGAATCTTGTAAATGTCCTGTCTCAATGCAATGTCTTAATTCTACTGCTAGGGGTCTCCCTCACATTAAAACAACTGACGCAGGTTGATGATGTCGTGAAGTAGCGTGGAATTGCGGAAGTTCTTATATTCACTGTTAAACAACAACCATAGCTGATGAAAATCTGACCTGAAATCTGACCTGACTGAGGCTGAAATCAGGTTCGTGAACGAGATTTTTAAAGTTTTATTTACTTTACATTTAATCCCACGTGCCGACTTTCTTCCTCACTCTCTGATGTATCCGATTTATCCCGTGTTTTCCCAGAAGTTATAGCAACTAGCTAGCGACGGGTAGCAGGAATCGTACCATTACCTTGACAAAATTATAGATTTCTCTGTTTGAACTTTGTTGGAATCATTTGGGCAAATTTAACTACACAACTTAACAAAACGTAAAACACATGTCTAGCATTTTATTTTAGACATTTTAATGTGCAAATGTTACATATTAATAGTTTTAACTCATTCTGCTTTTGACACTTTAAAAGTACAGCTGGGTGTTTATAGCATGTTTGAATGAAGGCTAAAACTTAAATAAGAAGACAACACAGCAGAGAGAAGAGTCGTCCCTCGCCTCCTCCCTCCCTCTCCCTCCTCTCCGCCGTGGATGCTGATGCTTGAGTCAAATTGATTACACCACTCCATCTGCATCATGACTGGCCTCCTCCTGTGTTTGCCGCCTCTGCCTACAGCACAGAGTTAGTGTACAATTACATATAGTTTAATATATCTGCCTGAGCACCTTTAAATAAGCATCACAAGTCCACAAGGTGATTTGTCTTCCAGCCCCATTACTCCATTGTACATCTTGATAGCCAGGGATCGCTCCTAGCTATGTTTAAGCATTAAATAGTGTATTATTATTTCACATAAATCAAGCTGAGATGTGAGGGGGGTATTCATAAATTTTGCATTTCTCACAGACAGTATTTTAAAGCCTCTCTTTCTCTCTCCCTCCGCCGCTCTGAATTTTGAGACTAAAGCAATTCTGCTCCCTGCACTTGATAGTACATTAAAGACAGGCATATCAGGGAGGTATATTCAAAACAACATGTAATGCAGTTTAGATTAAGTTTGAGTTGCTCTAACACATTCATCACAGCACTGTTTCCATAATAAGTACCCGTGCCTTTCTCGGTGATGCATCCACACACATGCACCATTACCACCGGAGAACATTGTATTGTTATTGTCATGAATAATGGGGGAAAATACTAATAAAAGCCCATTTATCATAATATTTTTCCAGTTAAACGTGGCTACTGAATCTCTTATCTGTGCTGGACGATGAAAGGGTAAAATTAAATTTAAAGGTGACTGTTTGCCGTCAGCCCCTTTTCTTCAAGACAAGTACCCCCTGAGCCCCCCCGCTCTCGGATATTAGTCCTGTGTTTGTGCAAAACGTCTACTGAGGAAATGACTTCACTCAGGAAACTGGATGTCAGCTTTACACACGGGCAGGAGAATGTTTTAGTCAGGCCGACAACGCGTTCTTTTCTCAGCTCGCTCTGCAGTTCAGTGTAAAGCTACAGAACGTGACAAAGGAGGAAATTGGACTCGCAGTTGTTTTGGTTACTCCGAGGACACCTCGCACATTCGTTTCTATTTCCTGTCTCTGGACCGGTTTTCTGATTGGTGCTGATGTACAAGTCAGGGACTGGAGGGTGTGAGCTGGAACCTGGACATTTGTCAGGGGCTGATGGAAGTCTGAGGTTATCTTCATGTGTCTCAGGAACTGTTCCTGTGTGCCAACTCGGTCAAAGATAAGGGAAAAGACCCTCACAAATTTTACGTTCTCACTACACTCTTGGAAGTAAAGGTGCTAACTCGAACCATTTCAGGTTCTTCAGCAGAGGAGCAGAGGACGCCCATTTTGGTTCCCAAGGAAAACCTGCAGTTTTTTTGGTCCCAGCTGGGAACCAACTTTTCAGGTTCCAAACCAACTTATTTTTGGTGGAAATGCTCAGAACGGTTCAGAATTAGGTGCTTGAACTAGAACATGGCCAGTTCCATGTTGATGAAAAAGGCCTGTTATAACCTTTATAAAGGTTCTACCTTGAATCCTTTTAGACGGTTCTACCAAGAACCTAGCATTGAGGGTTTTATCGAGAACCCTCTGTGGAAGAATCCACCCAGAACCCCCTATGTGAGGTTCTACAGAGAACCTGTCTGTAATGGTTCAATTCCGAGGCCTCTCTAGGGTTTCTGTACTGAACCGTTCCACTTTCTCAGGGGGCCAACAAGAACCCACCCAGGAGGTTCTATGAAGAACCCTCTTACATTCCAAGGGTCTCATCGAGAACCTATGCTGAAGTTTCGACTGATAACCCTTACACTTGATAACATATCAAGGGTTTCACCTAGAACCAATTCAGAACCCATTTGTCTTACATGGGTTTCATCTAGAACCCACCCAGGGGTTCTGCAGAGAACCCTTTTGTTTTCCAAGCCTTTCATCTAGAACCCACCTTGAGGTTCTACCAAAAACCCTTTTTATATTCCAAGGTGTTCACCTATAACCACTTTTTTTTCCAAAGAGGGTTGCTCTGATGGAAAGGGTTCTCAGTGGATCCTTTAGTCTTACAAAGAACCCTTGACGAACTCCCTGTTCAAGAAAGTGCTCAGAAGCAAATGATTCTGGACTTCAAGCAGAACCCGTTTGGAACCTTTATTTCTAAGAGTGTAGAAATGACAATCAGACGACAACCATTTTCCGAGAATGTGCTTCCCCTTGACATGTGTAATGATGTAAAAGGATACAAAAAGCTTTATGAATGTTCCTGAGAAAAAATAAAAGGATGGTCCAGAAGTTAATCCAGTCATATTCTAAAATATGTCCAGAATATTACCTCAACCATCCCATAACACTGAAACAATACGAGTCCTTGACGATCATAGCCAACATAAATCAGCCGGCCCAAATTGTTTAAATAATGCAAAAGTCTCATAAGTTTGACTTTTGTGATTTCATGCTCACATTGCAACCGTACACCACAATTAAACCTAATTTTCACTTTTAAAACATGCTTATCATTTCCTGCACATAATAATTATATGACCCACTGGCCCGGGGGCTTCAGCGTTGCAGCAAAGTCAGTAAAAAATCTTGTAAAAGTCATTGCAAATTGGAAATTGACTAGATGCCAGGACAGTAAGTTGAAGATTGTGGTAGGGGGGGAGTGAGGGAAAAAAAATGTCTTTGAACTAGTTTTTGCTTGCAGAAAATATCGCTTCTGGGTTGATATTCTTTCTGAAGTGTTTCATGGCCATGAGAATTAAGAAATAAAGCACAGCGCCAAATGATTCAGTGAAAAGATGGCACACACCCACAGGTATTCTGTTCACATGACATCACCCTGTGTAAAATTGACAACTTCATGTTTTTTTTAACCTTTTTTGAAACTAGGTGGGTTCTTTGAGTTTATAAAAATCTCTTCAGAAAGCAGCATCGCATGGAATGAAAACTGTGGGCAATATCAATCATCAAATGCGGTTTTTATGTGAAGCAACATGAGTATAAATTTAGTTTCATACTTTTGTTATCTGGCGATAAGATGCTGTAATTGATTTGTTGGTGTTTCTGTGACTCAGATCTTTGACATCCTTTGTTGTAAAGCACTTCAGAGCCACATCAAGGTGCATGTGAACGAGATCTCTATCTGTCTCTACCTCTCCCTTCATTCCTTGGAAGAATGCGTCTTCTGACCTTGACATGTGCAGGCTGGCTGAATGTTTCCCTCTCAGTGCACTCTCACCTCAGCTCATGAACTGGAAACTTTGCTCCTGTCATCCCTCTCTGCTTCTTTATGACTTACGCACAGCGCGCGCACACACACACAGGCAACAAATACCTGGGAGGATAAATGCTCAGTTAAATTGAATAAACATAATCCAGACATGCTCCATTCCAGCCTGTCTGTCATGGAGAACTTGCACAGGGGTCCCTGATTCCATCAGCGAAGACGGCGGCGCACAAACAAATGCAAAGATTAGACGGCAGCTGAAAGGGCAGTGTTAGATAAAGGATTATTCACAGCAGCTCTCGTGATAAACAGAATTTTAATCAAACATCAGATAATCAGTGATTTTACTGAACCGGTTTCATTGCTTCCTTTGTTATCTTTTGATGACAGATAGCAGTATGCATTGCATACATTCACACAAGTGTTTCCTCTATTTTTTTTTCTTTACACATTCCAGGTTTCAACATTAATGCCCCCCCCCCTTTTTTTTTTTGTCACTTGGCTGGTCAGGCAAGTGGGTCAGAAATCTACAGAAATCAGTGAGAAATCTCTCAAGGTGATGTATTTAAATGTCCGTTTTGTCAGTCTAAAAATGATAATAAACAGAGAAAAGTGAGAAATCTCCATATTTGAGAGACTGAAAACAGCATTTTCTGCCATTTTTGCATGTAAAATTATGCTAACAATTAATGAATAATCAAAATAGTTTAATAGTTCTTCATAATATAATTCTAATTTTAGAGCACTAGCTTTGCTAGCCCGACATGACGTTTTACTTGCCCCAGGCAAGAGGGCAATCCCTGTTGTTGAGGCCTGCATTCCTGTTTGCTTATGTTTCTGAGGAGTATAAATATTAAATTTCTGCACTTTTTACTGCAGGGTTTCTATAGGTTTCAACAAGTTAAATTTAAGATGATTATAAATGCAAATTAAGATCTATTTTACATCCATAAAGAACTTGCACTTACCCGTAATAGATGAAAGAAACATTGACAGAAACAGTTTTTTAAGAAGTATCTACTTTTTTAAATGAGGAAATGTGATGTTAGCCCACACACTCACTGGGTGGGCTCCAATAAATCCTGACCAGGCTACACAGCTTGTATTAGTGGTTATTGGTGCCATGTTGGTTTTGTTTTCAGGTTGTAGTTGTTACAGCGTGATCAATACATTTTTTTCAAAACCACACTTAAAAGCAAGACTAAAGCTCCAGTGTGTAAGATTTAAGGGGGATCTGTTTGTAGCATATAATATCCAAAAGTCATGTTTTTGTTACTTTAGAATGAGCCGTTTATATCTACAGAGGCCGCAGGTCCTCTTTCACGGAGGCCGGCATGTTGTGCTGCCATGTTGCGTTGCCATTTTTTCCACAGTAGTCCAGAATGGACAAATGAAACACTGGCTCTAGAGAGGGCCTTTAGCGAGTTTTGCAGCCACCGATTTTCCTAGACATTTGGAAGGGGAGGGTGAGTTTAGGTGTTTGCAGTATCAAGATCACTGCTAGATGCCACTAAATCCTACACACTAGTCCTTTAAATACATTTACGCAAATACTCTACTTGACTTGAGTGTTTCTACTTTGTGTTATGATTCAACTACATTTAAGAAGGAAATAGTACACTTTTAATCTGCTACTACAATAGCATGCATATAAAGATTTGACAGTTTATAGATGTATTGTTATACATCAAATCAACAAAATATAGTGTATAAAATTGGTTCCCTCTCCACCAGCTACTACACTGAAATACTGCTTTACTGCTTAACTCTATTAAAGTTATGTTAACTTCATAATACAGTTAATTTTTAGGACCTGTCATAATTTAAGACATTTAAAGATCTAGAAACTCTGATTATTTAACAGGTTATTCTTAGACTTTTTAAAGACACCCTGTTACTCAGCCTCGGGTTAAAAATTCTGTGTTTAATCCCAAAACACTGCATCACCTGACTTTTTTTGGCATTGTGATAGCTTGCAAAACTGTTACATGAACGTCTGAAAATTGCATAAACACAAAAGTAAAGAGTAACCCGCCTCATCCCTCTCTGTGCTCCTTGCGCTGCGAATGTCCTCTCATGTTAAAACAAAGCATCTGCCTGTCTGTCATCTAACCATAGGCGCTCTGGGTGGGGCAGGATTCCAGTCTTTTGAAGTGAACTTGTCATGGGAAATCTGCATCACTGGAGCTCAGTGCAATCACAGGCTCAAGATTAATTGTTTGTGGTGCACCACTTCAAACACGTTTGAGACTCTGCATTACGGGATGAACTTTTGCAATGCCTGTCGTCACCTATGCACACACCTGCACGCTCACAGACTCAGGAAAAATAGTAAATACTATATGTTCACATTCCTGTGTGGCTGTAAAACCACACACACATGCTCAGATGTATACAGACATGTATTTGATCTCATAAATCTTCAAATACAAAACACCCTGATGTATTTACTTAAAAATATGAACATTTACAGATGCAGTTACCCACATATATACATTTACAGATGTATAAAATGACAGTTTAATGTGTATTGACAAGTAACACCCCCTCTCCCCTCCACATACACACACACTTACACAAGCATGCACAACTCCAAACAGACTGCAGTAACACAACATTAAGCGGTTTTCTCTTCTCTGTTATCTCCAGCTTCCTTTTTGCCCTTTGGTTAAACATTCTCTTGGCATGCATGATCTCATTTAACTTTGATTTCCTCTTTTTCCAGGACGGCATCCTCGGTGGTTCCAATTTCCAGCCCATTCCCCAATTTTCAACCCCAATGACAGACAACACACGCTTGAATGGCTGTTCAGCTAAAGAAGGGAATTGGTAAGTGATGATTTTAAATGCTGTTTAAGATAAAAAGAGGAGTTTGCAGCAGATAAGGATTTGCCCGGGCAGCGAGCAGGAAGCTTGGAGATATACTGGTTTGAATGCGCCGTGGCTGTAGCTGCATACCACAAATGTGATTTATGTTATTGAGCTTTAGGAAACATCGCTGCAGAGTACAGTTAGTTTGACAGAAGTGATTTTTTTATCTCAGTGGGAGTTTAGTTCAAATAAGATAATTGTTTCCTTCAGCCTGTGTGTGTTTGAAAATGTTGTATGTTGGTATTTAACACACACACACAAAAACAAAAACAAATTAACAATATAATTTGAGGTTACTTTTTACAGAAAGAAAATTCAGAGATGTTTATAAAAAGCAATTATTTGACATGTTAAATAAAAATATAACATAACATTGTAAAATAGAATTTAAAAAATCATTTTTTTCTTTCTTTCTTTTTTCTCTCTTTCTCTCTCCGTTTTTTGAGGAAACTTTAACATCCTAACAAAATTGGCATCAGATGCCTCTGGTTTGTGAACTTTGCAATTTTTTAATTTTGTTAAATAAAGTGTTAAAAAAATAGTTTAGATGCAAATAACTTTTACAATTAACTTTGCAAAATTTTCTTTAAAAATGTAAGTTTTTGCATATGTAATTATGACTGCCCACATTGCCTCAGCTTTTTTATTTATTTGTCTGTGCCTCTAAATAAATATTGTAATTATTTCCTGATATCAGTAAAAAAAAAAAAAAGTAATAGAAAGTAAA
Source organism: Lutjanus campechanus (assembly GCA_027495735.1). Lineage (NCBI taxonomy): Eukaryota > Metazoa > Chordata > Actinopteri > Lutjaniformes > Lutjanidae > Lutjanus > Lutjanus campechanus. The sequence goes on from JAJHUR010119502.1 coordinate 24,161, forward strand.
AACTTTCTGTCAACACCATAAAACTTAAATCTTTAAAATAAAAATAAAAAATAATTTTAGCATCATTATATATCATCTTCACAGTCACAATATTGACTTAATTTGTTCCTGATTAACCTCTCGAGTGTGGAGAATGTGTCCAGCATGAAGGAGTTTTTTGTTACTTGAAAAGAGCAGCTCATTGTCAAGCTTTAAGTGGTTTGTGTAATCCCCTATAACCAATACCATGAAGCCAAAGGATTGTGAAAATCTGTTTTCAGCACATTTTGAGTAGGAGCGAACCTGGGAATTCTCTCTCTCTCTCTCTCCCCAACTCTCTCATGAAACAGAGCACCCCATTTCCATATCAATCGGATTAGTTCCAAGACCAGGGAAGTAGGAGTAATGTAAGTAACCGTACAAATTTAAATATAGGACATCAAAAACATTGTTAGGCATTCATTTATTTTTGAAGCAGCCCTGGCTTCTCTGTGTCTCTCTGTGAAGATGAGATGAAAATGCATCTCTTCAAATTTTATTTTCATTTTATTTTGAAAGGTGCTGAACACTGCAGTATTTGAAACATTTCATGTGAGCCGCAGCGTCCCGCTGTTCTTGTGTGCTTAACCTCGTTTGTGAAACGAATATGTCGCATCAAGCACATACACTTGTTCAAAATGCAACATCAAAATAGTTTCAGGTGGGCAGCGTTCACACAAGCTGATTGTTTTTGAACATTTATGCAGGAACCGACTGTAAAATGGTGGACTCCTGGCTCCTGTGGTACTGGTGCCAGCTGGCGCCGCACAGTCATGTTTTAACGTACAATTCATAATGTTCTGCTACATATAGAGTTTCAAAATGACATGCTTTTGGAGTTAGTGTATAGAG